>VDFB02276291.1:0-51120 GCA_007258455.2 Sequoia sempervirens | reverse complement strand
TCAAAACACCCCATAATCCCCATATTAAGAGCCTATCACACCTATTCAAGCTATTCATGAACCACACACCTACAAATTGGGATCCTCCACCTTCACTCGCTCTGATTTACTTCCAACACCTATCCTTTCATCCATATCATACCTTCCCGAAAATGGACTTGCATCTTATTTCACAAACAATGTGTATCCCCTTGGTAAACAAATGTGTCAAAGTATGAACTACAAAGGCAAAGGATTAGGCCTTCATGAACAAGGTATCCTAGAACCCCTTTTTGCTCTAGAAAACCCATATTACCATGGCCTTGGTTATACAACTAAGTGTCCTAGTCCATCAAACCTACCATCTATCTTAGGTCCTCATCCTAATCCACCAAACCTTCAATCTATCCTAGGTCCTCATCCTAGTTCATCAAACCTTCCATCTATCCTAAGTCCATATCCTATTCCTCAAGAACAACAAAGGCACACATCCTTGATGCCCTTTCAAAATTTTACTTCCAACAACTCATCCATGGTACCTCCATACCATTCATCTCCATCCATCTCTCCTATTGCTCTTGGAAGCAATTTGGATGCCAAATGTCAAAAGCTTCCATATCAAAATTCGCATGTATCAAAGGATCAACATGTCTCCTCAAAGAGGCATGCAAAAATAAAATAAAATTTGATCCATAATCAAAAGAAAAATCAAAAAGGCCACAAAGGCCCATCAAAGCAAAAATAAAAATTTCCAAGACCACAAAGGTCCATAAATCAAAAGGAAATTACAAAAGGCCACAAAGGCCCATCAAAGAAAAAGGAAAAATTCCTAAGACCACAAAGGTCTATAAATCAAAAAGAAAAATCTCAAAGGCCACAAAGGCCCACAAAGAAAATATTAAAGTCAAAAATCATGTGGATTCCTAAAAGTCTCACAGAAGCAATAAAATCTAAATTGGCATCCAAATTTGCTGATCTAAAAGCTTCCTCCAATCTTCCATCTAAAAACCTTTCACCTTTCAAATCCATTTCTCCTCCATCACTCCACCACCCTTCAAGGTGTGTGCCAATGTTGATCTTGTCATCCTTTCCATCTATCCATCAACAAACCTTCCAACCTCCTACCCATTATCCCATCATACCCTAAATCTGCCAGCATTTATGAGTCTAATCCCCATTGCCATGGTTTATTAGAGGGATATTTGGTTGTGAAACCTGAGGTTTAAGACCTTCTTCCATCTTCCTATCATGCATATATTATCTTTCACATTTCCACCTTTGATCTTGACAAGGTTAAGGATCTTCTTGAACATCATATATCATATCCTTCACTTTATCTTCCATATCATACCCTTTAGTTTATCCATATTTCATCATTCTTTCTAAATCATTTCATATCTTGATCACCTTGATCATTATCATCATCTTGGCATTCTTTCAGTCCATATCTCCTGGCTTATCAAAATCCATGTCTCATTTTCTTCCTTTGTTCTTGACGAGATTGGGGAAATTTTGGCCGTCTCATTCCATCCTAATATCAAAAACATCCAAAAAAAATCAGAAAAAGAGAAAAAATACAAAAAAATCACAAAAGAAAAATATACAAAAAAATCATAAAATATGAAAAAAGTGCAATAAAAGCAAGTAGTGAAAACCTAGCCACATGCACTATTTGTGACAAGTTGGCTTCTTCCTCTATAGGAACGTGTTTTGACCACATTGGTTCTTTGCTATCACTATCCACATCCTTCATTTGAGCCTCATGTACATATTCTATTGTGTTGGTCATGTATCACTTTGGCTTGTCGATCATTGTACATATCCATAATAAAATTGGTTTGTTTCCACTGGGGGAAAAATCCTGAACTCACTGGGGGCAATCCATCTTTGAGTTTAAAAGTGACAGACAAACAATAGTATGACAACTTGGTAAAAACACAACAATTAAGCGGGCTACAACTTTGAACATCAATCACACTCACCAAAAATGATCATCTGAACAACAACAACAACAACAAGATCAACTAAACAAGTCTCATTTGGTGACGATACTCTGAATCACAGTTTTATCACTTTCACAAATGTTCAAAATTATTTGCATTATGATTTTTGTTATCATTTCTTTGGAGTAACTCAAGGATGTCGAAGAACTAGAGAAGCTATGATCGAGAATGATATTTTTCTTTGTCTATTGTTTGTGAGTTGATCATTAATACTATGTGAATCATCATGGGACATGCTCTACAAGGTATCACTGATGAAATTCCGGATTCACATAGGAAAATGGTTCTCTTGTCTGTTTATGCAAGAAATGCTCATGTCATCTTGGTCCAATTATACCTAGATGTTTGTGTTAACTTGCACTATCAAACATCATGAAAGTAGTACTTAGGTCATCATGGTCTAAATATACCATTGATTTTTGTACTCACTTTCAACATTTTAAAAGCTCAATGATGATACCAAGCACAGCAAAATAGTTACTAGGATGACAACATTGCATTATTAGGTTTGCATGTTTAGGTTGCATTCATATTAGGTGTTGCAATGATACTTATAGATTTCTCCAAGGCTAGTACAATATTATGAGTGATATTATTTCTATCATTAACAGATTGAGTACATTTGGCATTACCAAAAAGATCATTCACATTTTAGTTGCATAAGCATTAGGACATCATTCATAACATTATCATATCCTTTTAGCATTCATCTAGTCATTAGATCATATATTTGCATCATGAAAATCCAAAAACAAATGCATTGATCATATCATCCATATACATTTAGTCATACATTTGCATCACAAAACACCAACATATATAAATTTCCATTCATCCATTTCATACATGCATTCATACATTTGCATTGAAAAATACAAAAGAACATAGAGTACCATGCATGTCATACATCATAATAGAACACAATCCATAAGAGCGTGAAGAATTATCCATCCTTATTTAATTATTCTATTCATCCATTTTTGCATTAACATTACCATCTCATACATTTATTTCATCTATTGCATCATACATATTTGCATAAGAAAAGTACAAAAACATAGTATTTAATACATTCCATTCACATAATTAGATTCATCACATAGGGCATATAGACATCATACAATAAAAAGCATCATAGGATCATAACACATGTTGCATCCATAAACATATCATGTCACCATCATATAAAACATCACATAGCATACATAATAGGAAATTAAATGCATCCATCATGATTAAAACATAGACACATAGGTCAACTATCATCATCATTGTATAAATATCTCAAAAATATGTCAAATGTACAAGGATATCTGAATATTAGGACATACATCATAAAAAATGGTAGTAAATCATCAAGTTTCAATGTATACATGTCCATATCATAATAAACATCAAATATTGGAGCTAGGTAGTGCTCCCCCTAGATGGTGTTGGCATCCCTGAACTGATACCTCTCACTGTACCTGACAAACCTGCACCTGGATCTCTTTGATCTCCAGGCAATGGTTGTGTGACATCTATACTCATTGTCTGAGATTGCGACTTGCTAGACCGAGACTGAGTAAAGCTCTCTCACTGCTCAGGAGGGACCACCTCATGATACCGGCCTCTGTAAAACTCAACCTCCTGGACAATGTGACGAATCTCTCAGAAATAGTCTGATGACTCGACAGCTATTGCAACCTACTGCAATCTCTCAGTAATAGCCTCTAACTGCTCTTCCTGTTGTCTCAGTACATCTTTCTCAACAATCAACGCAGCAACCTGACCCTGCTCCTATCCCTGACCCTACACCTTTGCTAACTATTATCTGGCAGCATCCCTCTCGGCCATCAAAGTCTGTATCTACCCCTAGGCCTATAAAAGTTGTGCCTGAACCTATGACAACAATTGTGTATGTGTTTGTGATTGTCCCTGCACATGTGTCAGTTGGCCCTGAAAGGTCTAGACCTGAGCATGCAACACTATGATCTGGGACTGTTGCTACTACGAATGCAACTATATTTGTATGCGTTGTTGCCCTATTGCCACTAAGGATTGCCTCCTACGAGGCACTCTAACATCCAATCCTAGGTGATCACCACCTCCACAACCACCATCATCCCCGCTGTCATCCCCACCATCATCACCACCTCCATTGTCATCACCACCATCTCCCTCCTCCTCATCTCCATCGCCTTTACCTCGCCTCTGTCTAGGTGGTTTGTCCTCATCATCCTCCAAGGTTGACGCTAGCTCGTTAGGTCTAGAGATCCTCAGTAATGGGTTCCCACTAAGGTACTGTGAGTACTCCTCGGTCATGTAACCCTTAACGATCTCCAAATGGTAGTCCCAAATCACTGGTTGTAAATGATGATACTCATCACATGCGGCATCATAAGGTAGGCCCCCACTCGGTCACATCCAGCTACATGGTCAATCCTTGTGGTATACCCTACACCCAACCATATTGTTTGAGCACCCTCGTCAATAGGAATCTCTCAATGATGTAGTGTGTTCGTCTGATAAGATACCTGGAAGTGATAACATAAGGCATCTCCAAATGATCATCCACCCATTGCTCACAATCCACATATGGTCACCATGTAACTAAATCCAGGTCATCCAATACCCGTCTCCAATACTCCAATTTTCCCAACTTATGTTGGACAACTGGGCCTGCATAACCATAAATGTAGGGTCTTCCAAATGGCCAAAATTTGTCTATCTCTGGTCGTGTCACCGCAATATGCTCCCAAGCCCATGTTTGTAATAGGGTCACCCCTGCAGATAGACTAGCTCCTATGAGGTACATTACCTGATGCAAATCATGATATAAGTGAGCGAGCATACATGAACCCCAAGCTCATTATGGAATATCCGGCATAGGGAATTTGTACTTCCTTGCTTGGTGTGGTCATATGTAACAATGTCACCCATCACGGGAATCCACAAAATCCTGTAGACATCCTCAGGCATCATAGTCATCTCTCCGGTAGCCAGATGAAAAGTGTTGTGGTCGCTATGCCACCTCTCTGCTAGCGCAGTCAACAATCCCCAATTAATCCTAATTTGGGGCATGTCAATCAGTGAAGATAAGCCGCATCACTCAATGATATCCCCATCAGCATGTGATAGATGTAGGATCAACTCCCAAGTCTGTGGGAATCTCTCTCAGGACTGAAGATTATCTAAATTTGTCGCCTATCATTATAAAAAAATACAATCAACACATCAATCAATCAATCAAATTAGCAAAACAATCAAACATCAAGCAATCAATCATCCTATTAGTTCTAGTGATATTTTCATCAAATTTTTCAAACATCTATTTGTGATCCTCGCCTATCATGAGGTCAAAACAACATCATCATTATTACATCTCGCCTATCATGAGATCAATAAATCACCTAATCTATCATCAACAACAAATCATTGGCTGACGCGATTAAACACCATCAAATTCAAGGAGCAAAACAAAAAATCTTCAATTATGTCATAGATGCGCCATAACGGTGCTTCATTGCACCAAAAGGAAGATGCGCCACCAAATTGGGTCGATGCGCCATAACATACTGCCAATGCGCCATTTCTCTTAATGCGCTAGAGAATTCCTTGGATGCGCCATGGAATCTCTCAGATGTGCCATCAAATCCGAAACACCATTCCTTTGGGCAAATGCACCAAAACTAAAGTTTGATGTGTCGTTTCTAATAGATGCAAGGGTTAATAATCCTATGCGTCATTTCAAACTGTCAACACGCCAAAACATGGATGCATCGTTAGAGACAGTCTATGTGCCACTAAATCTATCATATGCACCAAAACCCTAAGCAGATGTGTCAAAAAAACTAGCCTATGCGCCAAATAAAATTTTGCATGCCCCTAAAGAATTCAAAATTAAGAGGCAGGAAAAATTATTCAAAATTCACAAGAAAAGTTTCAAAATTCATACCAGAGGTCCGTATCCCACTGGTCAATTGCATCACCGCACTCGCTCGAATTGATGTGTCTCGTAGGGGATCACCATTTTCTCTCAAATGCTCAAGAATGCTCTCTCACTCCACAAATCCTCAAAATCACCAATTCACAAATGAATCCTCTTTTCACTTTTTACCTCTTAATAAGGGTAATTAAAAGTGTGATTTTGGTGGGATGTTTTAATTTCTTTTAGGGACCAATTAATCAAAGGGCAGCTTAATTCTTCCATAATCGGGAGATAAATCTCTAGAATATCATCAAATTGGAATTTCTTCATCGACATCATCACAAATCAACAGAAATTTTTAAAAATCATCAAAAATTCCTCGATTTATCTCCCAAGGGGTTATACATTCGTTATCTTCTAAAATCGTCATCCAGGGCATCATCGAAATTTTAACAGCACTGGTAATTTTTTCTTTGAAGTAATGCGTAAACACATCACTTCAAAGAGGGGAAAAATGTATACATCCAAAATTGGTTCGGAGAATATTAATTGAATACTGGTTATTTGGTTAATAAAAATCTTTATTTCTTCTACTGTATAAATAAATTGTAAAGTTTATTTATATAGTTCATATTTCTTAATTCCTCTTTTCTAAGCCACTTTCTTCATGAATTAATTAAATAAACAAAATTTAACTAATCCATTTTATTTGATTAATTCCCTTTCATTAAATTTGAATTCTTAATTCGAATTTTGTCACATTTCTCCATATTCTTCTAACCTCCTTCCACATCATCTTCCAACTCACCATGTGTCACGTGAAAATAATTATTCCTAATTTCTAAAATGGGTATTTACCCTCAACAATCTCAACCAACTCAAGGACACATGGCTTCTCCTTTCCATTTATTCCTTTCTACACTTGGCAAGATTGTTCTATTAAAGGGGACAACTTCCTTACTTCTCTCTAACTTCCTCATTTCTCATCGTCGATCTCGCTAGACTTAATCTTGATTGTCCATTCCTGCCAACTCACCCAATGCCTTGGTGATTCTATAAATAGAGGCTCATTTACAGCTTTTGGATAAGAGAGCATTGCATAATATTACTCTGTATAATCATCTTAGCATTTGAGAGCTTAGTTTGCATTTTGATTCAATATTTGGAATAGTTTAGTAAGTAAATTAGAATCATGGTTGCATTATTAGATGTTTCTTAGTTTATTTACAATATTTAGAATCATTTCATAGCATTTCCATTAGTTTAATTCAACATTGCATCATTTCATTAGCATTTTGTTTACAACAGCTTATCATTCAACATGCCATTTAGTTCATTATCAATAAAAAACATCAAAATCATGTAGGTGTAGATATAGTTTCTACATTTTAGTTTAATGGCTACTTATTTCTTAGGTGTCATCCCTATAATTCAGTGCATAATTAAGATCTCAGAGCACTATTTCTAGGATCCTTAAGAATAGAGGAAGATGGAATGGCTTTAAGGAATCATTTTATCAAATTGTATTGTTAATTTAGATTTCCTTAATGTAATACATTGCATCTATTGTGTGTTATTGATTACTTTAATCCTCATATTTTATTACACACTGAACCAACTGAACCAACTGAAACAAACTATATTTTTGAATATCAGACCGTTGGTATTCCAACTTACACATTTTTTGCAACTTTTTCCCCAAAATGACAACTTTTACAAATATGTCAAAATATGACAATTTGACCGGACCACCAAAAACATGACAAATAGACATTAACCAATGACTCAAAACTCAAAACACACCAAAAAATGACCTTAGACCTTTCACCTTCCTGGTGTTGCTATTGTCAAATAAAGTTTGCACCCTTGCTAAGCTATCAACTGTAGCAACCTATTGACACATGGGAACACTTTGAGGTTGTGAGTGACCTGGGAATGAAGTGGACCTCCAGATTATGGGCTGGTTCCCCTTAAGATATCTTGAGAAAACTAAACAATGATAAGGAAAAAAGTAAGAAGGATATACTTGAATTTAAAACCTATCACTAACAGGTGATACACCAAAGATAAAAATATGACAATACTGTAGAAAACTCACAGAAAATCTCAATAGAGCTAAACAATCTCACAATACAAAGATTTATGTTTATAAAAACGACTCTATGTAAGGTTTTGACTGTTTTAATGCTTAACACAAGGAAAAGAAAGATGTTTTCATAGATATACACACAATAGAAAGAGATCACTAACATAAACTAGCTTTATGACATAATATTCTTTGCATCCAGTACTGAACGAATCTGATAAAATAAAGGATCACACAAAATTTTATCATGTAGCTCACAACCAGTCACTAGAACAACAAAGAAAATCTGTGAAAGAAATGACTTTCTATTGAGAAAATAAGGAGTCTTTGTGTTACAGACCTATAATATTTATGAAAATGAGTTACAAAGGCTGAATAATGCTCTTTCAGCAATCTCCTAACCAAGAAATTCTTTACAAAAAAGGCAAAAATTCCATATATACCAAAGAGTGTCGGCCCCTAGGGCTTACAAAAATATTCGCCTCCAGAAGGATTTGCCTTTAGATCTTTTGAAGGAAGTTAATGCTGCGTCCCCGCTATCCATGTCGGTGAAGAGTTGCTCCAGGAATGGCCTCCTTGATCTTTTTCAATGCCTGCATTAACTTTTGGTCTCGTTTCTATCATCTAACCTCCCTGTCGAGCTACTTTGAATGCCCCTGAGCTCAGAGCAGATCCATGTCACTTTCATTCTGTTGATCTTTTTCACAGGAGTCAAACCACCATGGCTCCCTGTAGCTCACTCTGATTGGTTGAACAAATGCTTCATGGGGGCACCAGACAGTTAAAGGTCATTTAGATTGAATCGCATGTTGGTGAGAGATTGACTATGTCTCGCTGATGCGATTATGCCCTTCAATGGTTATCGACATAGCTCACTATCATCGGCAAGAGTTCATAGCGAGCCCAAAAGTCATATCAACATCCATAGTGGCGGTCACCCAGACTATCGACAAGACCCTTCGCATTTGGGAAGACCTCATATCAAATTCATTCCGCTTCGGCGAGACTACCTTCGATCAGTGAGACATTACACCGACCGAGCCTTCTGTTAGCGAGTGCAACTCCTTCGGCAAGACTTTTCCTTGTCAGCCAGACGTCAGACCGATGTCAAACTCTCTCGGCGAGGTCACCTCATCTCGACAAGACCCTATCAGGTAGGAAAGACATCATGGCGAACACCTTCTTTCGTTGATGTCGCTTCCTCTCTTGTCGAGGAGACCACCACTAATCGGCGAGACCTCTCGCCAATCTTGTTTCCTTAGCCAAGACCGCTTCATCTTGGCGAGACCTCACCCCGACGGTGAGACCTTACAGCGAAGCCCCCATACTATCGCTAAGACCTTGGCCTGTCAACCGGACGTTTCACCGGGCTCCTTTGTTTCGCCGAGACCTATGTTTGTCGGTAGGACATCTCCCCGAGATCACCCTTCTACGTTGAAGGCACTTCGTTTCGATGAGACATCATTCAGTCGTTGAGACATCTTTCCGAGCTCCTATTTCTTCGGCGAGACCCCCAGCCTTCGGCGAGACATTACACTGACCGCAAATCCCTCTCGGTGAGACTTTCTCTATCAGTGAGACCCTTCATTGAAGCCACCACATTACACCGAAGGCATTCATTTCGATGAGACTGCCTGCGGTTGGCAAGACTTCACGCCGATGCTACCTCCCTTTGCCGAGACGTCCTTGTGAAAAATTGTCGGCATGACCTCCTTCCAAGCGGAGAGATACATGAAGACTCATGGTGACCCGAATGTCTTGGCGACTGGTTTATTCAATCAAATAGGACACATGCTAGTCAGAAAAACAATAGGAAGGTCTTGCCGACTCCCTTCTCTGATGAGTTTTGTGCCAAAACTAATTGAGGCATACTTTTCAACTGAGCTCCCTGTAAAATAACATCAGATGCATGACCTAACCCTTGATGCAAATGTCCCATTTGGTCCTTATGAACATCTGAAACATAGGTTACCCTACTTGATTGAGCTCGTAGGTGAAAATTGGGTAACATTTTTGGCGAACTCAGCTGGATGTTTGCCTACTAAACATGCAGACCAGTAGCCTAGGCCAATCCATTGGGCATGGAGTCATTGGGAAAACTCAGAAACAGACTTGGAGTAGCCTTGTGCATGGCTGTAACTCACTTGAGACTTATAGAACATAACAAGTTGTTGAAAAATTAATGAAAACAGGAAAAGACTGAGGTGAAACTATTTACCATGCTAGGACAACACTTAGGGAATGAAAATTGCATCTAATCTAATGTGCGGAAGCACCTATTGATATCTAGAATTTTAACAGCTATGTACAAATTCAGGTCCATACCTCAAAAACAATGTTTGAGGTGAATCCCATTCACTGGGATTAGTTCCACTACACGATCCAACTTAGATAGCTAGAAAGCATTATGCTGCTTCTTCTCAGTGATGATATATGGCCCAGTCCAAAATGCATCAAATTTGGAGTGCTTTCCAGGCCTATTTTTCAATTCATCCCACTTAGCACTGTGTTGCCTTCCTGGAACACTCTGGGGGACGCCTTTTTATCAAATGACCTTTTCATTTGAGCCTGATGTTGCTCAATCTTTTTTATCGCTTCAGCTCTGAGTTCTTCAAGTTCAATTAATTGAGCTAACCTTACTGTCATAGGCTCCTCCTCAATCATATCAAGCTTGTTTACTAGATTGAGGGCTGGGAGTTCAACTGAAATAGGCAGTCTTGCCTCTTTTCCATATACTAACATGTATGGAGAAATTCTTGTAGACCTTTTTGACATAATCCTATTGGCCCACAAGGCTGATTTCAACTTGGTGTGCCAGACTCTTTGATTTGCTTGCATAGTTCTCTTAATGATCCTTAGGAGATTCTTGTTGGTGGAATCAGCCTGTCCATTGCCCTGCAGATAATAATAGAGGATGTATTCAGATATATACCATTCTTGACAACCTAGTTAGAAATTTTAACACTCACAAAAGCAAGGGAATTGTCTGACACAATAGAATCTAGGATACCAAATCTAGTAACTAGCTCTTCGTAGAAATTCAGGACAACAGATTAATTAGCTTCTTTGAGTGCCACAGCTTCAGTCCATTTTGAAAAATAATCAGTGGCTATGAGTATCCATTTGTGGCCTGCACTTGATGGTGGGTTTATAACCCCAATGAAATCCAAACCCCATTTCATGAAGGGCTGATCAATTTGAATCGATTGCAGCGGGAGGGCTGCCAACTTCTCTTTTCCAGCAAAAATAGCACACTCTTTGCACCTTCTTACCCATGCATGAGCGTCTTTGAGTAAGGTAGGTCAGTAATAACCTCCTTTCATTATTTTAAGAGTTGTGGCTCTCAGAGAAAATTGTCCACTAGCTAATCCTTGATGGAATTCATATAATACTCTATCAACCTGATTTGGTCCAATACATCTTAATAGGACACCATGGAAATCTCTTCTAAACAACAAACCATTTAAAAGAACATAAGGTATGGATTGCAGTCGATAATACCTTCTTCTGGATCTAGTCAGATCAGGAGGGCACTCACCAGTCAATAAAAAATGTGTCATTTCTGTAATCCAACCAATAGGAGCAGGTATAGTAGTTTGTTGTCCATCTTGGAGTGCTAAAACAAAACTTTCTTCCTCCTTTGTGTTGTTGTTGTTGTCCTCTGTAAGCTGTTCACAGAGACCTCTCCCTTTTATTAATTTGGTAACCTTTATTTCAAGGTCATACTCCATCACCTTAGTGACCCAACTAGCTCTTTTATCACTTAAATCTTTGTTTAATAAAAACTTTTTCACACTTGGATGAGCAACCATCAATATAATCTTGTTATTGGAAAGCATGTGCCTAAAATTATTTAAACTTTTTATGACAGCAAGAACATGTCTCTCTACAAAAATATACTTGAGCTTGTAATCTTTGAGTCCCTGACTGAAGAACGCCACGGGCTGTTCAGATCCTTCATCATTTCGATGTACAAGTATGGCTGAAAGTGAATCAATATTTCCATAGGCATATAAAATGAAATCTTTAGAAAATTCAGGATTTAGAAGTGTAGGTGTGGTTGCCAATGCCTCTTTTATAATCTTAAAGCTTCTTTTCCCATCCTTAGTCCAGCTGAAAGGTACATTCTTTCTTAGCATATGAGTTAGTGGACTTAATAAATCAGCAACGTCAGGGATAAACCTCCTAACAAAGTTAATCCTACCAATAAAATTTTGCAGACTTTTCTTGTGCGTTGGTAAAGGAAGAGTTAAGATAGCACTTATTTTTTCAGGGTCAATAGTAATACCCTATTTAGATACCACATAACCAAGCAATCTTCCTTCGTGAACAACAAACACACACTTTTTGGGGTTAAGTGATATCCTAAATTCCCTACATTTTTCAAAAATCTGCCTCAAATGACTTAGATGATCCTTAGCCTCCTTAGAAAAAACCATGATATCATCAAGATAGACTAAGACTATCTTGTACATTAAACCCTGAAAGGCCATATCTATCGCCTTTTGAAAGGTTGCCCCAGCATTAGATAAACCAAAGGGCATTTTCTAATAGGCCACAGTTCCCCATTTTGTGGTGAAGGTTGTCTTATACCGATCCTCTTTTTTTACTAATATCTAGTTGTAACCAAAATAACCATCTAATAAGGAAAACCTTTCAGACCCTGAAACTACCTGAAATATCTGCTCCATAGAAGGTAGAGGATGACGGTCCTTTAAGGAGGCCCTATTTAAGTCATGAAAATCTACACAGAGTCTTATTTCACCATTTTTCTTTCTTATTGGTACTAGGTTTGCAACCCATGAAGTATGCTTGATGGGGAAAATAATGTTGCTTTCAATCAACTTATCTAGCTCCTTTTTCATCAAAGGTTCTAACTTAGGATTCAAGGGCCTTTGCTTTTGCATAACAGGTTTGACATTAGGCTCAAGTTCAATGCTATGTTGAGCAAGCTGGGGATTAAATCCCTTTAAATCACTATATTGCCAGACAAAGATATCATTAAATTCTTGACAAAGCTGAATAAAAACATGTTTCTCTTCAACTGTACATACCTTGCCTAACTTAAGAAGCTTTTCTTTGAAAAATTCAACCTCTTCGTAGTGATCTTGCTGAACCTGAATACTCCCCTTAGGTTTTCTAGCTTCATCATCAGTATTAAAAATGGATTCCAAAGTGACCAGGCCTTTGGGAAACTTATTGTTTTTTAACTGAATAATCTAGTCACTGTACTAATGCTGCAACTTTTCCTGATTGGTATGTGAGAACTCAGCTTCTTCTCTTAAAAAGCTGACAATCTGCTGGTCACTATCAAAGACTGGCCAGTGTATATTATTATCAGGCACAATAGGCCTAACTACAATCTTAATATGTTGATTAGTTTTATCACTGCAAATCTCCTTTGGAATATCATGTTTAGCTCCTACAGCAGCTAATCTATCAACATGTTTATTCTGAGTTCTAGGAATAGAAATTAGATTAAATGCATCAAATCCCTCTAAGAGGTCCCATACCCTATTCTTGTAAGACCTGAGCATATCATTTTTAACAGCATTAAGCTTTCTCATCTAATTGACAACCAACTCACTATCACCATAAACTTTTTAGATAGTTAATACCTCTCTGTCTTGCCCACTCCAAGCCTTGGATTAGAGCTTCATATTCAGCAGAATTATTAGAATAGCTAAAACAGAGTCTGAAAGAAAAATAGTACTTTTGACCACCTGGTGATACCAACATACATCCACCACCAGCGCCTACTCTACTCCTTGAGCCATCAAAATACAGCTCCCACAGATCATTTTTATGCTACTCACTATGTTGTTCCTTGTTCTTTTCAATATTAGGCATAAAAGAGTCAATCTCATGCATCATATAAACACCGATGTCAACCTCTTCCAACTACTTACCTGTGCCCACCTCATGAGCTTAAGGTGCCCACCCTTTAGGAAGAATATTTGATGTTCTTTCTATTTGAATCTCAACCTCTTGAACAGAAGGTTGCTCGACTTGTGCACTTGTAAACAAGTTGGCATTGATAGGAGACGGATTGTAAGGTTCAATATGAACCTTGGCTATGGGTTCTAATTTAATAGTGACTCTAGTGCCATATCTAGTTCTGAACAGCATATGAGACCAATTAGAGGATAGGTAACCACCTATCTTGGCCGTAAAATCCCTAGATAAACAAAGGGCAAAGTACGGGGGCAACTCAATAATGTATATATCCTGTGGTATTGCAAAATTGGGACAGGCATGTAGAGTTAACCTCAAGTTTTTAATGACCCCTACTGTGTTCACAGTAGTACCATCCAATTGCACTACCCCCTTTTCTAATGGCTCATATTCAATTCTCAACTTATCGACAATTTGTTTGGGCATAACTAAACTACTAGCCTTTGAGTCAATCATACAATTGTGAACCAGATGATTTCCTATGATTAATGACAAATAAAAAGGAGGTGGCTTGGCCTTAGCAACTTGTTGTTCTTTATCACCAACAGTAGTATTAGCCAACACAACCTTCTCCTTTTCTACACTAGGCTCATCTGAGACACTTAAACCGGATAAAGCATATTGAAGTAGGTCCTTTTGACCCAGAATACTCAGAGAATCCCATATTGACATGGGTACATTAATTTTTTTCATATGCTCCAATATATTGAAAGATGTAGCAGGTTTAACTTGAGCTTTGGGAGGAATAATCACCTTTAACTGAGGACGCCTGGGTTGATGAATTAGATTGTTGCTTTCCTACCAAAGGCTAGCCCCTTGGTAGCATTCAGATCTGATCAGCTTTTGATGAGCTAGGAGCATTCTGATGTTGGTTCAGCCTTTGTTTTGATTGAGTTTGAACTGTATTAGGTTGATGTCCCTCATCTATTGCCCTCTTCTTTGTGTGTATTGTCTGAAATTGAAGAATCAACGTGGACCACTCCACAAAATTCTTCCTCTTGCCAGTTTAGGTATGTAGACTCATGTGTTAGTTGCTCTTGCTATTGTACTTCAGTTGTTACAGGCACACTAAACGGTATTGCTGAACTGTTCTAAACCATCAAGGCTTGGTTAAGCAACCCATTTACACAGGTACTCTGATTATGGGGTTGATTACATGGAAATCACCATTCATAATCTTGAACTAAGTTGTTATGGACAGGTGTAAGCTCTTTGGAAGTGCTTGCAGTGTTGGAGTCATAAGCTTGATGTGGCTTCTGGTTAGGAGCAAACTTTTGGCCTTGATTATAAGGTTGATAAGGTGGTCTATTGGTCTAATTTTGCTGGTAATTAGACTGGAATGAGGGTTGATACAGCTTAAAACCTTGATTTTGTTGTTTTCTTAGATTAACCATCGCATTGCCAAAGGTCGTTAGAAGGCCTTTAATCTCTTGTAGTTCGTTAGACTGAACTGGAAATGCATTTAATTGACCATTAGGCTGGGTATTAGGTGCTGGCAATGCTGGTGCACTTGGAATAATAGCCAAAAGAGGTAACTGCATAAGGGTTAGAGGTTGAAAAGTGGGAAATATTGGCATAGGTGGTCTTGGGGCAATTTTACCAACCTGTATGAGGCTGTTTTAAGCTCTAACAACTACACTATATGCTGCAGGAAGTGTATCACCTCCCATCGATTAAATCATTACATAAATATCGCTATTTAAAGCTCTTAAATAGTATAAAAAGGCATGATTAGCAGTAGGTCTTACCATTTATGGAATTCTATCCCATGTCCTCTGGAAATGATGATTGAAATCTGACATAACTTCATGTGGAGCTCTTTTGATTGTAAACAACTACTCCACCAATGACAAGTGGTTTGATTTATCTTCAAAAAATTTGCACAACTGGTTGCCTAACTCATCCCATGTTGCTATGGAGTTGACAGGTAGGCCTCTGAACCATTGTAAGACTTTTTTTTAAAGGACGCTGCTAGCAATCTAAGTGCAACATTTTCTTCAATCACATGGTGAACATCACACAAGTTGGCAACATATTTTATATGCTCTGTTGGGGTGGTAAGATCCTCACCATAAAAATATGGCAGACCTTTTAAGACAACGACAAGAATTTCATCATGTTGAATCAGATTCAGTGGGCTGCCTTGGTTAAAAGCAACAAATGGTTGATTTCTCACTACTAAAATCATCGTCAATGGGATATTTGTAGCAATAATAACAGGAACAACAGTATGGCTTCTCACAAAAGGATTTGACTTGGATCTTCTGAAATAAACAACTTCCTTTTGAACCTTCTGGATTTCCCTGCCCCTTCTTCTAGGTGGGGACAACTGTAAATACTCAAAAACAGGTGAGTTGCTCCTAGTTTGCACTCTTCTCATGAATAACAATGCACTGGAATTGCTAAATCTGAGCTCGGAATCGCCAAGTATGTTAAAATTTGTCTCTTAAAGACTACAATTTCTGTTGTACATACCAAACAGCAATATGATAATTTTGGTTTAAGACTGAAAAACAGTTCTCAGTCCCACCAGACGTGCCAAAAACTGTTGTCAAATAAAGTTTGCACCCTTGCTAAGCTATCAACTATAGCAACCTATTGACACATGGGAACACTTCGAGGTTGTGGGTGACCTGGGAATGAAGTGGACCTCCAGATTATGGGCTGGTTCCCCTTAAGATATCTTGAGAAAACTAAAGAGTGATAAGGAAAAGAGTAAGAAGGATATACTTGAATTTAAAACCTATCTCTAACAAGTGATACACCAAAGATAAAAATATGACAATACTGTAGAAAACTCACAGAAAATCTCAATAGAGCTAAACAATCTCACAATACAGAGATTTATGTTTATAAAAACGAGTCTATGTAAGGTTTCGACTGTTCTAATGCTTAACACAAGGAAAAGAAAGATGTTTTCATAGATATAAACGCAATAGAAAGACTAACATAAACCAGCTTTATGACATAATATTCTTTGCATCAAGTACTGAAGGAATCTAATAAAATAAAGGATCACACAGAATTTTATCATGCAGCTCACAACCAGTCACTAAAACAACAAAGAAAATATGTGAAGGAAATGACTTTCTATTGAGAAAATAAGGAGTCTCTGTGTTACAGACCTGCAATATTTATGAAAATGAGTTACAAAGGCTGAATAATGCTCTTTCAACAATCTCCTAACCAAGAACTGCTTTACAGAAAAGGAAAAAATGCCATATATACCAAAGAGTGTCAGCTCCTAGGGCTTACAAAAATATCCGCCTCCAGAAGGATCAACCTTTAGATCTTTTGAAGGAAGTTAATGTTGCATCCCCGTTGTCCATGTCGGTGAAGATTTGCTCTAGGAATGGCCTCCTTGATCTTTTGCAATGCCTGCATTAACTTCTGGTCTCCTGTCTATCCTCTAACCTCCTTGTCGAGCTACTTTGAATGATCCTGAGCTCAGAGCAGATCCATGTTGCTTTCCTTCTGTTGATCTTCTTCGCAAGGGTCAAACCGCCACGACTCCCCTGTAGCTCACTCTGATTGGTTGAACAGATGCTTCATCGGGGTGCCAGATGGTCAAAGGTCATTCAGATTGAATTGCATGTCGGTGAGACACTGACCGTGTCTCCCCAATGTGATTATGCCCTTCAGCGATTATCGACATAGCTCACTATCGTCGACAAGAGTTCATAGCGAGCCCAAAAGTCATATCGACATCCATAGTGGTGGTCACCCAGACCATTAGAAAGACCCTTTGCATTTGGGAATACCTCATGTCAAATTCATTCCGCTTCGGTGAGACTACCTTCGGTCGGTGAGACATTACACCGACTGAGCCTTCTATCAGCGAGTGTAACTCCTTCGGCAAGACTTTGCCTTGTCAGCCAGACGTTAGACTGATGTCAAACTCTCTCGGCGAGGTCACCTCATCTCGACAAGACCCTATCGGGTCAGCAACACATCACGGCGAACACTTTCTTTCGTCGATGCTGCTTCCTCTCTTGTCGAGGAGACCACCACTAGTCGGCGAGACCTCTCGCCGAGCTTGTTTCCTTCGTCAAGACCACTTTACCTTGGCAAGACCTCACCCCAATGATGATACCTTACAACGAAGCCCCCATATTGTCGCTAAGACCTTGGCCTGTCGGCCAAACATTTCGCCGGGCTCCTTTGTTTCGCTGAGACCTATGTTTTTCGGTAGGACATCTCCCCGAGATCACCCTCCTACGCCGAAAGCACTCCGTTTCGGTGAGACATCATTTGGTCACCAAGACATCTTTCTGAGCTCCTATTTCTTCAGTGAGACATTACACTGACCGCAATCCCTCTCGACGAGACTTTTGCTATCAGTGAGACCCTTCACCGAAGCCACCACATTACACCGAAGGCATTCATTTCGTTGAGACTACCCGCGGTCGGCAAGACTTCACACCGATGCTACCTCCCTTTGCCGAGACATCCTTGTGAAAAACTGTCGGCATGACCTCCTTCCAAGTGGAGAGATACACGAAGACTCATGGCGACCCGAATGTCTTAGCAACTAGTTTATTCAATCAAATAGGACACACTGCTAGTCGGCAAAACAATAGGAAGGTCTTGTCGACTTCCTTCTCTAATGAGTTTTGTGCCAAAATTGATTGAGGCATAATTTTCAACTGAGCTCCCTGTTAAATAGCATTAGATGCATTACCTAACCCTCGATGCAAACGTCCCATTTGGCCCTTATGAACATCTGAAACATAGCTTACCCTGCCTGATTGAGCCCGTAGGTGAAAATTGGGTAACAGTTGCATTTTGTCAACTTTTTACAATCTTGCAATTTTGTATATCTTTTTGACAACACTGCACATTCACAAAGATGAACTCCTAATATATGCTAAATGGTCAATTTAGACCTTATTGACTCAACAAAAGACCTCAAACCCCTAAGATAACCTATCAAAGAACAAACTTGGCCAAACTCAATTGAAATGGATTGGTGCTCATGCACCAGAGGGGGACTACCTGGACCATTTGTACTATATATTTTGTAAGCTTGTTTAAGCTATGTATGTAGCTTGTATCGATTTCTGTGGAAATTATAAATATGAAATGCCATATGGAAATTATGTATCATCATTACTTGAATTAATGAAAGAAATTCTTTTGTATGCAATGCGAAAGTTTGAAATATGTTTCAAATGTGCATTTATTATTCAAAAGAAAATATTTTTTTTATTTCTCTTAAAGATTAGATGCATAAACTATTCACTTGTGGGTGAAACATAGAAAAATTATTGTGTAGAACAATGGGCATGTTACAACCAAAATTTAATTCTCATGTTAATTTTCAATTTGGGATTGTCATTTTAGGTGGGAATGATCCTATGCCCTTGATTTTGTGGTGTTGTACATTGCAGTTTCACCCTATGCTTGATTATTAAATATTTTTGTTCATTTTGGAGGAGGTTGGTTTGATCGTGGTCTTAAGATGCTAGAGATTTACTAGTGTGTTGTAGGGCAGCCATATACGCTAGTACATTTCTTTTAGGTCAAGTACAAACATATGGAATCAAGGGAGATTAATATTGTAAGTGGATTTTACTATAAAATATCTCCATGGTGGTGTGTGTATCTGGAGGTTTTCATTTAATTCATGCAACAAATCATCAATGGATGGAATAGGAAACTTAACTTTGATGGTGTACATGTTGAGCACTCTATAGTTTGGGCATATGTGCTAAGTTTCACCCTTCTCATGCACCATAACCACAGGCAAGGAGTAGGCACTTTAGCTATGCCTATTAATTCTTGCCTCTAATATCTCATCCATAAATTTTTTAATCTCACTTATATATATATATGGGTACTTGTAGGGCCTGATGTTGGGTGGTTGGATCCTTGGAACTAGTTGTATGGCACAATCATGATTCCTCTTAGGAGGAATTCCTTTAGGAATATATTCAAAAACCAATGAGGGGTGATCTCACAATAGTGGTTTATAATTTTTGGCCAAACTGGACACTAAAATAATTTTTTTTAACTAAATCTTCACTTTCACGCACCTATAGCAGCTAAACCATGAGGAGTTTTGTAGATGATGCAAACTAGAGTTTCGTGACATTTTGTTTTTAGATTCTAAATATATTTTTTTCAAAATTTTTGGAATCATATTGTACTTCTTTTTCCATCTCCCTCGAAAACTAGTTTTTTTTAGAAAACAACATTTTTAAAATGTGACGCTCACTGTATAATGCGTAACTTTTTTTCTGTGAAGGATAAAATTCTAATTCTTTTGAATTTAGATTTGTAACTCTGATATCTAGTGCTTCCACTTGGTTAGATAGTTTTTTATTGAATATTTTTTCTTTAATCAAGTTTCAAAATCAAACCAATTACAATCTAGACATAGCGCGACCGTATAATGCGTAACTTTTTTTGTGTGTATTGCAATTCAATTTTTTTTTTGTTGGATCAAGGACTTCAATATCTGGTGCTCATATTTTTTATTTTTTTTTGATAATTTTCTATTTTTCCACATGTGCAAAAGAAAGAGCTTATTTTTAGTGAAAAACCTATGTTTGATAAAACTAAAAAAACAAATGCATAATAAAACATAAACATATTAAAATTATATTCGTTGGATAGCTCGTTCTGAGGACTACCTGATTCCAGTTGGGTTTGTGAAGTATCTGCCATTTTCATCTTCAACCCAAGCTCCGAAGTGCAAATTTTTTGATTTTTTTGGTCACAGAGAGCAAGAAGTAGGGAAGGGGGTTTGCTCAAACCAGGGGGGTTCAAGCAAACTTGGGTTTGCTCGAACCCAAGTTCAATCAAATCCCCTTCATAAGGGGTTCTCATTTTCTTTTTTCTGGTGGATGGTCCATACCTTCATTAAATAGGTTCACTTGAACCCTCGTTCAAGCGAACCCTCTTTTGGTTCACTCAAACCCTAGTTTGAGCGAACCCTCTTTTGGTTCGTTCGAACTAGTGAGTTCGTTCAAACCCCCAAAATGAAATTTTTTGGCTTGGGGTTATTTTTTGCAAGTTTTCCTTCCTCATTTGAATTGTAAACTACTTTTGTGGGTTTACCCTGAGTGATGATTAATGATTTCTTGTAATTTGGATGAGTGGGAGAATTAGCTTAATAGACTTCTAATGAACATGATTGGGCCACAAATCCATCAACTCTTTTCTTAAGCAACTTGTGCATTTGATGAGAGCTTACCATTTGTGGATAATTTGCCTTCAAACCTCTTAGCTCTATTGTCTTGCCTTCTGATTGAAATCTCATGAATGGTTCTTTGAAGTTCATCTCAATTGTTCCCAAGGTAGTAAACCATTATGCTCCCAAAATAATATCTACTGCACCCATAGAGATAACACACATTGGGCTATCAAGGTGATAATCTCTCATGACTAATTTAATCCTATGGTATTTTCCCAAACAATTAACAATACCACCATCCATAATCAAGACCTAAAAATTTGGAGTTGGATATATAAAAAAATTTAGACGAGTAGCCAAATTTTTATTGATGAAATTTAGACGAGTAGCCAATTTTTTGTTGATGAAATTACGAGTACTACCCAATTTGATCAACACTGTTACTTTCTACTTCTTTAAGAAACCCAATACCTTGAGAGTTTGTGGTGCTTAAACCTAAGAGTTTGTGGGATGCTAAAACCTGAGAGTGCATGATAATAAATGACTGGTTGGGAATCATGTGATACCTCATTTGACTCCCTATCACCCTCTAGCATTGGTTCCTCTTCTTCCTCACTTAGACCTTCAATATGAAATAAAAAAAATTGTTGTATTTATTTCAACTATATTTGTTGTCACAATTGAAACACAAACCTTTTGCTCTCTTCTCCTAAATTTTTTGTGGATTCAATCCATTAGGTTGAGGTAATTAATATATAGGATATGATATCTCCTTTCACTTACACTTACAATCCCTTGTCACCTGTTGGCCAAAAAATTCTCCTCAACTTGTCTTTCCATTAATATTGCTTGCGATGAGGATTGTGGTTGGAACAATCGCACCTCATATTTTATGCTATCCTTTAAACTACCTAGAAATAGTTCCTTTATATTTTCTTCTTTCATATTCTCCACTCTTAGAAAATGGTTTGAAATTACTAAATATAGTCCTTTACCATACCTATTTGCTTTAATTTAGTAAGTTGGTAGAAGTAGTTATCCATAAAGTTATCTCCATAATGGGTAGCAAGTTCCTCTTGAAAAATTCACCATGTGACCACACAACCCTTCTTTCTCTTCTCATCACATAAGAATGATACCAAATAAATTGATTTGGTTCCAAGTATAATGATGCCATAGCCACCTTCTATTGACTAGGAAATTGATGAAGATTAAAGAACTTCTCCATTTGGCAAAGCCAATTGGCTGGATCCTTGCCATTAAAATTTCTCATATCCAACTTGGGTATGAACTTCCTAGGCATATGATTATCAAAGGAATGATCTTCTTGAAATCTGAGTCAATTGCAAGTAATTCATGTCCAACAAAAGTATTGTCTTCCACCTTACTAAGTGAATCTTTTCCTTTATACTTCATCCCTTGAATAATCATGTCCAACTTAGAAAAATAATTTATGCATTCCTAATTGATAAAATTTCACCCTTGACCTTGTTGATTTCATCATTAGGGATAATATCATCAATTTCTACCTCATCCTTATCTGAATATTTCCTCGATGTGGTAGCATTCTTTTTGCCTCTTGTCGCAGGCCTTGTCATGACGGTAGAAAATAATTTTGCAATAAATCACACAAAATAATTCAAAATAATCTAAAATTTTTACTTAACTTACCAAGGCCTAGGTCGCACTTTCCCAAAAAATCTCCCAAAAATTGTGTTTTGCAACTTTGAGAGTGAATTTTTTAGAAACCCTAATTTTGTAATAAATCATTTATTTTTTATTCAATTTATCTAAAATTTGGATTGTAGGCTCCTCTATTATGTCTTCAAAAACCCACTAAAATTTAGGAACCAATTTTATAGGATTTGGGAGATATTCACTTTCCAAATAAATTGGGTAGAAACCCCAATTCTTTAATAAATTACTCAATTCTGCTCTAATTCCTTTGAAATATGGAGCATGGCTTCTTGAATATGTTTTTCAAAAACCCTTCAAAAATTATATTTTTTTCCAAAATATGAGAGACATGTGTTTCCCAAATGACCTCCAATATTAAGAAAACATTGTGCTTCTATGATGCCAAGATCATGCTTTGATACCACTTGTAATGAAATAACTTGCACAATAGAAGAATATGATAGAAAATATGTTGCAAATACTTGACAATAACTAAGAATAACAAGCCATTTTGAGGGAGAAAACTTCAAAATATCTCCAACAAGAACATAATTCACAATATTATGATGAAATAGGACTCACTACATCCTATATATGCCTTATTTATACCTAAGTGTAGACATGTAAAACTGACCTAACACATATCACACACCCTAAATGACATTTTCACATCATTATCATCAAACATCACTGCATTTCACATCAATTGCATCTGAAACCCTAATTTCCCCTATTAATTGAATAATACAACATTATTTAATTAATTCACTTTTTCATCGTTTTTGACTAATTAAATAAATTCCATTTATTTAATAAATTCCTAAAACCCTATTTCTGCTATTAATTGAATAAAACAACATTATTTAATTGATTCACTTTTTCATCAATCTCGACCAATTAAATAAATAAATTTATTCCTAATCTAACGTTATTCATTTATTTAATAAAGTCTTAATCTAAATATGGTGGAGCAAAGGTCAAACCAGAGTTTTTGTAGGCACCATGGACTGTAATATGATGGAAGGCAAGCTCGATGGCCTTTCAATAGGTGGAGAGGGAGAAATACCCATGCAGGAAGGCGTAATGAGTCGGACAAGGCTTGGCAGGCTTCGGTTAAGCAGCGTGGCAGAAAATGGGGTCTTGGAGAGTTTTCTCGTTCAAATGCGCAGGTGGTGGCGAATGAAGGAAGGTTTCGCTCCATGTACTCAAAGGGGCTTGTGGACTTCAAGAATCTGGAAAAAAAGTTTTGGCAGCCAAAAAACCAGACAGAGAAGGGGGAATCAAGTCAGGTAATGAGAAACTTTCTCCATACTACAATGGTTACCCTTCTGATAGACAATAGTGAATGGAATGTTTCTGTGAGTTTCTTTAAAGCTCATGCCTTTTTTATGTGGTGGGGCAGGCATTGGCTGGCTTTCACAAAAGTGAAGGAGTGGTGTGAGGCAAACTGGGGTAAAGGATGTGAAATAAAAACATTAGAGAATGGATTTTATCTGGTAATATGTCAAACACCTCAGGGGAAAGACTGGATTTTAAATAGTGGCCCTTTCATAATGGAAGGCAAAGGCTTGTTCATTATAGACTAGTCTCCAAATTTCAACCCCAATAAGGCAAAGACAGAGGAGATAGTTGTTTGGATCAGTTTGAAAAATCTCCCTCAAGAATACTGGGATCAAGAAACCTTAAGAAAAATTGGCAATAAACTAGGAATCTTTGTAAAATTGGAGGTGGTGGTAGCAAAAGTGGACTGTAGTATGTTCCCAAGGATATGCATTCTAAAACAGATAATCCACCCACTACCGAAAATGATAGAACTAAAATCTAGGGAAGGCATGTGGTGTCAGAATTCGGTGGTAGAGGATCATATTTTGCCTGATGGGAGTTGTTTAGGGGAAGTTTTTGTAGAGACCCTGAGTGGGCAGGGTTCAAAAGGGAAAGGTGCTATTCAAAATATTCATGCGGAGGAAGTGGTAGCTCTCACAGAGGCTGCGGTAGTTGAAGAATGGAGGACGTCTAAAGAGTGGGGCTCCCTAGAGTCCCTAATGATAACTGCAAATCAAGAAGGTGAAAAGGACTCTCTAGCTTGGGGTATAAGGAGTAATCAAGAAATTGCTTTTATTCATGACACTGAATGTGCTAGAATTTTTCAAAGTCAAGTTTCGAAAGGGCTGGTTTTGAAGGAGGCTTTAAGGGATGGTGAGTTTGTGGAAACAGAGTTAACTCTCGCCACCCCAAACAGTTTTATGAAGGTTTTAAACAAAGAGAAGGCTTTTGAGGTGGAGGAGTATGCAAAAACACTCTCCTCCCCTCCTGGAGAAGTTTTAGGCAGTTTTCTGGAACAAGACTTATCAAAAGTTTTTGATCATGGTTGTGTTGAAAAACCAGATGATGAGTGTCCTCAGCATGCTTCAGTAAAGGGGAAGATGGATCAGTTGTAGGTTTCGATGCATCCTGAAGTTGATAGTCTAGTTGTCTCTAAAGGGGTAGTTTTTAAAGATATTCAAATCTCTCCTATTTGAAACTTAGACAGTGATTTTGAAGGGGTCAAAGATAGCGGTGGTTCTTTGGAAGGCTCGATCTCAAATATAGATTTAAAGGGGGAGCCTGGTGGGGAAGATTTACTGGGTTTAAATGATCAAATCGATATAGTGGAGAAGAGGTCTATTGAACAATCCTTAGCTCAAAATAGTAAGGCAAGGGTGGGGGAGAAGAGGAGGTGTGGTCCTAAAACTAACAAGGTGCACCTTGAAATGGTGGGGAATGCAATTGGAAAAAGCAAATTGAGATCGGGAAAAGGCTATGCCTTTTCCCAATAGTCATGAAAATCCTTTCGTGGAATGTCAGGGGCTACAATGCCCCTGACAAAATTCATTTGATCAAGCAATGTTTTGATCAAATGAGGCCAGGTTTAGTTTTACTCCAAGAAATGAAAGTAAAGGAAAAGGATTTTGATTGCTTCCTAAAACATTTTTGCAGGTGGAAAGGTTGTATTTCGAGGGCTGTGGGGGCCTCAAGTGGGCTTGGTATTTTGTGGGATGAAGCCCTGGTAAATGTTAGAGTGTTGAGGCAGGAAAGGTATTAGCAATGGGTAAGTGTTGAGTCAATGCAGTTACAAGCCAGTTTTCACATTCTTAATGTTTATGGCCCCTCAGGCGTTGCTCAGAAGAGATAGCTATGGCAGGAGCTCTCTAATGTTCTAAGTATAGAAAGTGGCAAAATGTTCCTCTTAAGTGGTGATTTTAATGCCATCCTAAAACTGTTTGATAAAATTGGAGGGGTTTGCTGGGAAAGCCAATGCCAGAGGGATTTCAGTGCTTTTGTTTTGTTGAATGGTCTTTTCGAACTTCCGTTCAGAAATGGGGAATTCACTTGGACAAATAGGAGAAGTGGTTTTCTGAACATAGCGGAGAAGTTGGATTGTTTCTTTTTGGCTAGGGATTGGGCTACACAACAATGGCTGTGTGAAGTGGAGGTAACTCCCTTTACTGGATCAGATCATTATCTGACAGGATTGAGAATCCAAGAGTTAACCTCGGTAAGCTGCCTTTTCAAGTTTGAGGCAATGTGGCTGTGGGAAAAAGGCTTCCAGGAGCTAGTGGCTGATTGGTGGAGAAACACCCCTGAGAGGTATGGAAGTAAAGCCTATGTCTTCTTTAAGAAGCTATAATTTCTTAAAGAACAATTAAAGAGATGGAATAGGGAATCTTTTAAAAATATTTTCTCTGAGAAGTTAAGATTGGAGGAAGAGTTAAAGCTCCTCCACTCGAAAATTATTGAAAAAGGGATGTTTGAAGAAGACTTTGAGTAGGAAAAATTGTTGAACAAAGCTTATTCTAAAATCTTAGCCCGAGAGGAAGTCTTTTGGAAGCAGAAATCAAGGGAGTGTTGGTTAAAAGCAGGGGACATAAATACAAAGTTTTTTCATAACTCAGTGAAAGTTCGCATGGCTAGTAACAAGGTTTTCTCTATTAAGGACAGGGATGGGAATGTACTGTTAGATATTTCTCTTATATCCAAAGAAGCTGTTAATTTTTTCTCTGGTTTATGCAAGGGAGATAGTGGCGCAGAAAGTCAAGAGTGGGGGATACTAGAAAACATTCCAAGTGTGGTTTCTAATGTACAAAATGCTATGTTAATGGAAAAAGTCTCTCTAAAAGAGGTGAAAAAGGTTGTTTTTGGATTAGGGGTGACAAGGCTCCTGGGTCAGATGGTTTCCCAACCTTTTTCTTCCAAAATTTTTGGTGTATCTTAGCACATGATATTTGGGAAGTGGTGGAAGAATCAAGGGGAAGTGGGTTTGTTCTGAAGGATTTGAATAATACGTTCATTGCTTTGGTACCAAAAAGATCAGAGATAGTTTCGTTTGAAGACTATCGTCCCATCTCTTTGTGTAACACAATCTACAAGGTTATCTCTAAGGTGGTAGCAAACAGACTTAAGAAAGTTTTACCTTCAGTGATCTCGGTGGAGCAGAGTGGCTTCTCTCCAAACAAGTCTATCTTCGAAGGGGTTATTGTTGTTCATGAAGCTATTCATTCTGTAAGATTGGAAAAAGTGGAGAAGTTGATGGTGAAACTAGACATAAAACGGGCTTATGATGAAGTTAATAGGAGTTTTCTCCTAAAGGTCCTTGAGAATTTTGGGTTCTGCAAAG
The DNA here is from genome assembly GCA_007258455.2 of Sequoia sempervirens. Classification (NCBI taxonomy): domain Eukaryota; kingdom Viridiplantae; phylum Streptophyta; class Pinopsida; order Cupressales; family Cupressaceae; genus Sequoia; species Sequoia sempervirens. The sequence goes on along the minus strand of VDFB02276291.1, from coordinate 23,718 downwards.
AGTGGGTGGCTTGGATTCAGAGCTGTATTAGCACCCCTCATTTCTCAGTGTTGTTAAATGGTAGCCCTCAGGGTTTTTTTGAATCCTAGTAAGGGGATCAGGCAAGGAGACCCCATCTCTCCCTTCCTTTTTATTATACTGGTTGAATCGTTAGGGAGGTTGATTGCAAAGAAAAGGTGTAGTGGGTTGTGGAAAGGCATTGTTGTCGCTAAAGGGATTGATCCGATTTCGCATTTACAATTTGTTGATGATACTTTTCTTTTGGGGGATGCTTCCATTAGAGAAGCTCGGTTGATGAAAGAATCTCTAGATGAGTATGGAAAGGCTTCTGGTCAATGTATCAATTGGCGGAAGTCTGAGATTTTTTTCTTCTAGGTTCCCATAGCCAAACAACTTGAAATTTGTAGGATTTTGGGTATGCGGGTTGGTACTCTTCCAAGTAAGTTTTTAGGTGTTCCTCTCTTTGGGGGAGCTAATAAAGCTGGTATATGGAAAGACCTGGTGGACAACTGTTTAAGTAGGATAGACGGTTGGAAAAGTAAATGGTTAACGATTGTTAGTCATTTACTTTTGTTAAAAAGTGTAGTCTCGGCTATACCAGTTTTCTCCATGATGTGCTTGAAAATTGCGAAGAAGGTGGTGAATTCTATAGGGCAGCGAATGCGGAAATTCTTTTGGAATGGTGCAAATGATCATGATAAAATCCCTTTACTTGCATGGAAGAAAATTTGTAGAACCAAAGCTAAGGGGGGGGGAGGTTTGAGAAACTAGCATTTGATGAATGGAGCCCTGGGTGCAAAGTTGGTTTGGAGTATCTATACAAATCCTGAACTCTTATGGGTTAAAATCCTAAAAGAAAAATATTTGGATTCAATGACGGATAATCGGATTTTCACTGTTAGAAATTCGATGAAGGGTTCGACTATTTGGAACTTTATTGTTTCTTGTAGGCCGGTAATAACAAATCATATTACTTGGTAGATTGGGGACGGGTTAAATGCGAAGTTTTGGGATGACTCTTGGAATGGGTATCCAATCTTAAGGGAGGAAGAAGGCTTATAGGAGCTAAGGCAGTTCTTTATCCAAAGGTGGGGTGATAAAGTTATAGACTATTTACAATTAAAAAGGGGCCCTTTAGGCCAGGAGTGGGGGTGGAAAGATTTGTTCTTGGGTGAGCTATCAGATTTCCAAATCCAAAAAATGAAGGATATTTTCAGGGGGTGTCACGTTCTTCTAACGAATACTAATGATAAAGTGGTCTGGTGTGGGTCTGTTAATGAGAGTTACTTGGTCAAGATTGGGTATCAGCTACTGGACTCTGTGGAGGGTGATGCCTTTTGGGAAAAAAGAGTATGTTGGAGTAAGGAATGTTTGCCCAAAGCTAGTGCTTTTGCTTGGCTGGCAGTGAAGGGGCGAATTCTTTCAGGGGAAAGGAGGAAGAGATTGGGTTTTGTTGGGTTGACAAAATGTGTTTTATGTGAGGAGGCAGAAGAATCTATAGATCACTTGCTTCTACATTGCAAATTTGCTACTGCTTGTTGGGATTCCCTTAGATTAAAACTTGGTTGGCAGGGTCCTTGGCAAAATTCGGTGAAGGGTGTTTTGGAGGGATGGCCACATCCCTCTGGTTCTTCTCTCTTCTCAAGTATCTGGGTGGCAATCCCATCAATTGTGATATGGGAATTATGGAAGGAGCAGAATAGAAGGATTTTTGAAGATAAAAAAGAAACAGTTCCAAGAATCAGAAACAGAATTGATCAAGCAATCATAGAAGTTGTAAATGTTGCGGCTGCACAACTCCATCTTCATAAATGTCCTTTCTCAGTAGAGGATAGTAGGCTTCAAAGGTTGTGGCCAGGGCTAAAGGTAAAGTCAAATTTTTGGGAGGTGGGATTGAATGAGGAAAAGGCTTCTTCGAAGGAGGTTGTCTGGGAGAAACCAAAGGAAGGATGGCACGAGGAAAATTTTGATGGGGCTGCAAAGGGCAACCTGGGGCCTTCAGGAGTAGGGGCTATTATTCATGACAGTCAAGGTAATTTGGTTGCTTTTGGGGCTCAAAAGCTGGAGGATGGTACAAACAATGTGGCAGAAGCTAAGGCGACCCTCTTAGCTGTAGTTTTGGAAAAATCTATGGGGATTAAAAATTTTCTCTTGGAAGGTGACTCTCTGATTATAATACAAGCGATTATTAATGGTGGCGCTTCGGCATAGCATTTGCAAGCTTTAATACGTGAAATTTTAAATGTCTTAAGTTCCTTTGACAATTTCAAAGTCTGTCACATCCGCCGAGCTGGAAATGGAGAAGCGGATTGCCTCTCCAAGTGGGCATCCTCTTTTGAGGTGATGGGTGAAACAAGGGTGGAGTATTTTCGCCATGTGGAGCTGCAAGTGATGTGATTGAAATAACTTTGACTCAGGGCTGGTATGGGTGGTTGTTGCTTGAAGTCGAAAGAGGATGGCGTATCTTTCAAGCAAAAGAAGTGAGGTACCATAAAGGGACAAACGGTCACTACAGAGCTGTTAGAATTAGGTGTTGTACACCTTGCATAATATTTGTAATGTTTTATTTATTATTATGTGTGTGGTGCACCTAGGTGATGGGTGAAACAAGGGTGGAGGATTTTTGCCATGTGGAGCTGCAAGTGATGTGATTGAAATAACTTTGGCTCAGGGCTGGTATGGGTGGTTGTTGCTTGAAGTCGAAAGAGGATGGCATATCTTTCAAGCAAAAGAAGTGAGGTACCATAAAGGGACAAACGGTCACTACAGAGCTGTTAGAATTAGGTGTTGTACACCTTGCATAATATTTGTAATGTTTTATTTATTATTATGTGTGTGGTGCACCTAGGGGTTTTCTAGGTGAATGTGCATCACAAGGAGTTATAATGTTGGGGCCACTTTGTTGTATGTAACATTGGGACATAATTGTCAAATGTAATTATTTAATATCGGGGGAATAATAAAATAATAAAGTACCCAATATTAAATGTGGGGTCACATGATGTAGTATTTTTGGGCACATGGTTTATGTAATACCACTTGATGGTTTTGTGGGAGCTTGTTTCTATAAAAGCAACCACAAGGGTAGTTGTTAAGGGTTGGACAGTTTGCTACAGGTTAGCAGGTTGAGCTTTGCCCTATTTTGCAGGTTTTGCTTATCATTGTGGATGTTCCTTGGTACTACATGTTTACTTCTATGAGATGTTGGTAGTAGACTTGGTATGCCTTTGTGATGGTGCCCTTTTTTGCGATGTTAACGAAGTGACGCGTTGAATGTGCTCATTCCAGGTTTGCATTCATCTTGACATTGCCCATGCAGTGGGAGCTCCTGGATGTGTATGTCACTTTTTGACAGGTTTGCACATGAAGTTTGTTATTGTGGTTTATGGGTGAATATGTTGTGTTGGCATGAGTTTACTATGTTATGTATACCTTTGGAGGTATGGATAGTTGGATGTGTTGGCACTTGTTGTGGGTGTCATTTCAGCTATGGTGATTTATTCTTGACAGCTACTAGTGCATATTGGATTCAGTGTTTGTGTTTTTGAGATATCAGGTTGAGGCAAGTTTATGCTTCTTTGTGACAGTTAGTGTGACATCTCTTTGGATGTGTTCTTATCTTAGTGCAGTTGGCATGGTGGAGGATGAAAGCATTCATGGATGAGGTGGTGGTCACCTTGGTTCTTGTTACAGGTATCTTGATGGAGCACATGGAGCACTTGGATTACAAGATGGTACATGTTGCCTATGGAGTTTGTTATCTTGATGTTTGAGCTTACTTGTTACTCCCTTATACAATGTATACAACAAGTGGGAGATTGTTAGAATTAGGTGTTGTACACCTTGCATAATATTTGTAATGTTTTATTTATTATTATGTGTGTGGTGCACCTAGGGGTTTTCTAGGTGAATGTGCATCACAAGGAGTTATAATGTTGGGGCCACTTTGTTGTATGTAACATTGGGACATAATTGTCAAATGTAATTATTTAATATTGGGGAATAATAAAATAATAAAGTACCCAATATTAAATGTGGGGTCACATGATGTAGTATTTTGGGCACATGGTTTATGTAATACCACTTGGTGGTTTTGTGGGAGCTTGTTTCTATAAAAGCACAAGGGTAGTTGTTAAGGGTTGGACATTAAGGCTGTGTTAGCGCGTTGAGCTTGTGCATGTGAGGGTTTGAAGCATGGCATGGGATGTGTGATTCATGATTATCACATGGAATATGATGTTTGTGCCTGCGTTCATGGAGTCTCGGCAGATACCGTAATGGGTTTTCATTGCTGAATAATACATGGAGTGTGGATGCTTTTGGAGGCTGGGTTTTTCCCTCTTGAGGGTTTTCCTAGGGTATATCTTGTGTCATCTTTGATGGGTATGTTTTCTATTCTCTTGCATGTTGATGTTGAGTATTTTACTTGCATGTTTTCAGATTTGGGTTATGTGGAAATTGTCATTCTATGGCTGCAAAGTTTCCTTACAAGAGCAGGCGGTCTAGTTTGTGTGAAGGACTCTGGCGCGTGTTAGTTTTGAGAATCAGGCTTTGCTCGCTTCCATCCGAGATGGTTGGACAAAATAAGTTGAGGATGATATGTTGGAGGTACTAAATTTTAAATGCCTTTGGATCTGCACAGGTGGTGGTGGTGTCACTTTTTTAAATGTGGTGTAAGGGGAAGGATGAGTGGACAGATTGCCAGCGTTTTGAGGTGGTTGGTTCTTTAAAACAAGCTTTTGAAGTTTTTTTACTAACTTCATTGTATGTCAAAGGGGTTGTTTACGGGTGAAGCTTGTTCAGTCTAGAAAAAGCGAAAGCGGGGAAAATGGAAGCAATGTATGGCTTTTCGACAAAGCTTCAACAACAAGGTCTCTTCAGTCCAGTGTCGGTATTCAGGTTGAAGTATTTGCTGAAGAACCCTCATGAAGAAGTGATAGAGGCAGTGTTGGAGACTCTAGGATCACATTTTATGGATGCCACTCATAGAGGACGAATGAACGCTGACGTAGCTTCTATGATATTTGCATGGGGTCTTGAATTAAATGAAGAAATTGAGGTGGTTAAATGGGTGGTGAAGTCACTGTTTATGGAGGAGTTACTCAGGAGAATGGAATCCCTATTAAAATGGGCAGTTCCAGGTAAAGGCTGCGACGTTTCAGAAGGCATTGAGGATATGGACGAGGCCACAGAAGAAGGCCTAATCCCTTTTGTGAGGTGGCGAAGGAGGGTGGATAGGGAAGTCTACAAACTGGAGATTTTAACAGCCTGGGAGAACTTAAAGATGGTGTTGCGTAGTCAGGAAGCGGTAGAACGACGGGAGAGCACAACCCAGTCTCATCAGGTCCAAAGGCGAATGAGATTTGTGCGTAGGGGAAGAGCTAGGGGTGGGAGGTCTGGCGAACATGGGAATTAATTAAAGAAGATGTTTTTTGTAGGTGGGACAAGTTTTTTGGTGAAAGTTGTCTCGTGATGGGTTGAAATGGCAGAGGAACAACGGAGAAGAAAGTAGTGAAAATGTTGAATGGATGGTTTCGGTGAAAAGCGAACAATGCAGGTGGGCGATGCTATTTTTGGCGTGCAAAAGGCGGATCTTTTCAATGTTAAATATGCTACGTCAAGCCTTAGATGTGAACGATGTTTTTGATAGAGCGCGATTGATGACTGAAAGCGCTTTTGAATTAATGATGGAAAGCTGTATTTATTGGATGCTGGGTAGATCTCTCTGGTTTATCGGGTCGAGCTTTAGATGAATCATTTTGGGTGGCTCTGTCTTTCAAGCGAAGCTCTTGTTTTGTAATGCTTTTTATATATTATCAATAAAATATAAATCTTTACCAATCCAAAAAAAAAAATCTTAATCTAATGTTATTCCTCCTAATTAGTTAAATAACACCAATTATTTAATTATGTCACTAAATCGCTTTATTCCCCTAAGTCAATTAAATTATTAAACCATAATAATTTAATTAACTCACTTTCCCTCCAAATTTGAATAATTTGAATAAACTGTTCAAGACATCATCAAAAATCAAATCAAACTAATGCAACTTTATTTGCAAAAGTCAAACTTGATTTGCATGTTCAACTCCAAAATGAATTAATTAATCCAAACGATTAATTAATCATTCTCAACCACTTTTTTGATTGAGTAAATTATGATCCCCTAATTTCTCAATCTAATCTTGACTGATCAATCTAATTCTTGACTGATCAATCTAATTCTTGACTAACCAATCTATTCCTCAATCACACAAATTGTGCAATCTACTTTGCACAAATTATTCATGTCTAAATCTTCTCAACAACTTTTGACCGTTGATAAGGATATTCTACAACATGATCCTGATCATTCATTTCAAATCAAAATTTCTATATAACAAACCTCTTTCCTCACAAAAAAAGGATCAAAGAATCAACATCATTTGCACAACGAATTACTGCCAATATTCCTAATCACCATTGATAGGGCTTCAACATATCTTCAATCAACCAACACATGCAACGCATCAAAGCTTCTCGCATGCAACAATAGAGGCTTCATAGTGATATGGACAACCCAACATCATGCAAACACACTCCGACATGGGATGATAATCTTTACTTTGCTTTGAATTTCATTGTGATAATTGCAGGATTTCAATTGAATTTTCAATAGCTTAGAAAGTCGTTTCATGAGTGTAGGAATAGATCTAGATTAGTTGTTTTTTATTTAGATTAGATCTCTATTTTAATTACATTTCTCTTGCTTAGACTCTATTATTTTCCCCCTCACACACTAAGATATCACCCAAGCCAACTTAGATAGCCCTATATAAGCCTTAGGCTGACCTAAATAACTAAATAACAATATAATAATGATAATATGACTTAATTAAGAGTTAAGATAGCCAAAATATGACTATTCATAACCATATGTACACTAATATTAAGGGCATAGCATAGGTTGGGGCATTGGGGGTCAAACAATTGGCATGTAGGTAAAGATGGGTCTAAAAATTTGACAAAAACAATAATGGAGCAAGGAAAAGATGGAAGGTGTGATAGGATGGAGAATTCAAAAAATTTGATAGAAAGAAGGGAAAAAATGAGTTGGAAGAAAATATATACTTCAAAAGGGAAATCATATAGTAAATGGGACCAAGAGAGACACCAAAACAAACATAATATGTGCAGGCTTAGATTAACTAGAAATGGGACATGATAGGGTCTTTTATAATGAATAATGTATGATCTTCTAACATCATGGAATGGGAAAATTTGATTACTATGTGAGTGTGGGAATATTATTATTAATTCTTCCAAGAACTTGGAATAGTGTTGTAAGTGAGCATCAAATGGGTGGTCAAAGTTGAAAGGTCAACAAGGGGAGTTATAGATCATATTTCTTAATTTTTTGTCATGTGGAGTAAGTATCTTCTCCATCACAGAGTGCTTGAGAGTTACTTTTAATCATCATGGAATATCTTGTCATTATTAGTTACTTGTGGGTGTAATTAATGCCCCTATATAGTCCTCGAGAATTACATTAGGCCAACTTGACCAGTGGTGTTCAAAGATGCTTATTGTAGTTAATTTCTATCCTTAGATGTTATATTCATGTCATATGGGGCATTATATTTTTACATGGGACTTAGGCCCCTAGTTTTGAGCCTAGGGTTTGACCACTTGTTTCCATATACCTTTTGTGGTTTCCAGTTTTCCAATTCATTATATATTGAAGGTATTAGATATAATCATTATATTATTTTGTGGGTTTAAGTATGATTATTTTGTTACAATGAAAAGATAATTGATTGTATTGATTTACTTATTTTTTCCATATAAATTAAGCAAGATATTTATGTTGATTTCATCTATAGCTCTATGTTTCCATTTTATGATTTTTGCATGTATGTAAATGATATTTGATTACTAATTGTTAATTCTCACATTATGTTATTTATTTTATTTATCAATAGATGATGCTCTTCGTCGAGATTGGCTTTGAGAAAGCCTATGATAAATTTGAGTAACTGGCCATTAATCTTAGTCATGGCTAGAGCTCTTAGCTTTTATTCTAGCTTCCTTTAGAACTTTCGTTCAAATTATTTTTGTGGATGCTTATACTTACCTTATGATCAATATAATTTAGCTAAATTTGGCCTTTTTAGATCTATTTAACAGGGTTTCCCGCTTGTTCCTTCACTCTATGTTTTGGTTATTGAAGGCTTTGGTTGTTTTCTTTTCAATGCTATCTTTCATCATAGAGTTAAATGGATTTTCATTTCAAGTAATAATCAATAAAAAATAATTATCATTCATTTTGTAGATATTATTTCCTTACATTGCTTGAGGGTAAAGATATATCAAACAAACTTTCAAGTGTCTTGACACTTTTTACTTAATTTCTAGTTTGAACATTCAATGGAATAAAACAAAATTCTACAAGTAATCCTTCTTATTTCGTCTAACTTAGATTAATTATATTGGTTGGAGACCAATTTAAAATGGGGATATCTTCAAGTTCCCTGGGATTCACTTTGTCTTACAAACTTGTTAGTTTACTTTGTGGTAGTATGTCATTATCTAAATGGAGAAAATGATAGCATATTGGATCATCAAGTTGCTTCTGCTAGTGGGTAAGTCTCAAATATGCTCCAAAGTTTTAGTTTTTATGCATGTTTATTATGATTCTTTTTATTTCACTTCCAAATCTTCATACCTAATATTTTACATGATTTTAAATGAGCCAATTTAGACTAGAACAAAGGCTTCCACAAAGTTACTTGGGATACATGTTGCTTCTAGGGAATCTAGAGGATTGCGCCTTATTGGTGTTACCAACTAGGTTCTTTCACTTTGCGTTAAATGGATTTTCAAAGCTTGTGATGGTGATGAATCTTGGAAAGTTATGTCACACAAATAGTACATATGACTCTTTGTATGGGATAATTATTTGGAATGACCTTACCTTTCATTCACTTGTGATCTATCTCATTCTCATCAAAATTAGTGTCACTTGTGTTGCCAAAAACATAAGGAAATATTGAGAATCTATTATATCATGGTTAATTTCTAATGGATATGGATTTCACACTAGTAGATCTATCAATTAATAATCCCTATATGGTGGTATCGTAATATGGTGTTTCAAGACAAGTCATTAGAGGTGATTACTTATATACACTCCCTTATGTTCTTGATATGAGGAGTAAGGAATTTCTGGGATTCATAATCCATTATCAATTCCACTTGGCTTTCTTGGCCATAGGCCATGAATAAGTATAGCTTATGTTATATGAACAAATAAAGCCCTCAAAAATTAATTGAGGCTATATTGTCATAACACTTGCATATTTTTTGTTGTATTATACCAAGCCTTGATGAAAGGATTCGAAGTGATGTGTTGACTGATAACTTCTATAATTATTCTCCTAGAAAATGATACATATGGTATTTGTTGCATTTTCATGTGATTCAAAAGTTAAATTACAATTTCTTTCTTTTATGTTAGATAAATTCTTTCAGATAATCTAGAAAGTAACCTAAGATTGTTCAATTTACTTGGTTTCTTCTAGATTAGGGTTTTATTATTATCATCAATTTAATTCATCTTGGTGTTTCCAATCTAAGATGCTCATTTTATGAGCAACCATAAACTCTCTTTTATCTTTTTTGGTTTTGTTCTCATATGCAAAAGCCTTGGTAATGGGCTCATATTTTTATCCCAATCATCATAGTCTGAGCTTTATACATGGCATATTGTTCTATTGGTGATGGAGATATATTTTTTAATTGGGTTATCTTAGCTATATCATAATTTTAGATTGGAAATCCTAATTTTTTCATAAGATAAGGATTCCATTAATTTGTTATTTATACTATGAATTCTATTTTGCTAATCATACCAAAATACTAGTGTGCTCATGAAAATACTAGTTTATGCCAACAAAGTGGCCCTTGAAGTGAAAAATATATATACCTTTCTTAATCATTGTGGGAATGCTCCTTGCACCATTGATAGGGTCCTTCCCTATTTACCTTCTCATGATAAATCCCATTATTGAGAATTAACCCAATATAATTGATGGTTGATCATCTAGACCTTTAAGATTAGATGATCCAATTTATAGTTATGTTATTGTTATTATTTAATTAGAAAAAAATAATTATGGAATAACATGAAATCAAATAAATCCGTATTACACATGGTACACAATAATTTAACTTAGGAAATCCGTTTGAGAAAAGTAACTATAGTAAAAATTTGATAATTATATTAATCAATAAAACATAATCTAATATGGCAAGTCTCCTTTTAGCCTACACATAGCCTCTAACATGCTTCACAACAATACTACATTATCAAGAATAATTTCTCTATCAACGTATTCCATATAGACCATGGTTTAGATGTAACATATCATTTCAATGGAACTTCTCCAATTGGACAATCTTCTCATCTAATAAGATACTCCCACAATAATAATCAATGGTTGTTGGAAAAATACACTTTAATAGTGAACCACATCTTCCTATAGTACCACCAAGACTGAACCATGGATTACAATAGTAGATAAAACCTTCTAATAACTTGTGATAATCCATAATACGTCTTATAACAATTTTTTATCCTCCACTATTGATACATGATCTTTTGTAATTCCAAATGCATTTATACTTTCAAACATACTGTAGACACCTGGAAATGCCTTGAGCATATCGCACACCTAATTTCGCCTACTAACACCATTTTATATCTTGATTCACTCATTGTCATTTATTTAATTGAATAATGTCAATTGTTTAATTAAATTCACATTTTCTCCTATTAATTGAATAATTAATATTATTTGATTAATTCACCTCTTGACACTATTTTTCACTTGATTTGATTAAATAATCCAAATTATTTAATTAAATCTCCTAAATCCTCTCATTTGATTAAATAATCCAAATTATTTAATTAAATATTATAAATGCCCCTTTGATTAAATTATTTTTAATTGTTTAATTAAATCCATAAATTCATTCCACTTGCACATTTAAGTAATTTCTTAATTGTTTAATTGACTATTTTCTTCTAATTCCTCCAATAATTGAAAGAGTATTCTCATGGAATATTCTTAATTTGAATTTGAATATTTCCCTCATGGAAATATCTCCAACATAGGTCCTAAAATTTAGGGAATTTGTTGGGTCTCTCATGGATTTTAGACCATTGATATGATCCTTGATCCATGCCTCATGGATTATCAACTGTTTGATCCATCTTTGATCCATGTTCATCTCTCTCATTCAATTCCATCCCTTGATCACCATTTTTTATCTTGACCATTGATCGTGATTTCTAAATTCTATAAATAGCAAACCATTTCACATAATAATTTGTTCACAATTCTTATATAAACTTACTCTCTTGAATTGATTACTCAACTTTGATCAATTTGAGAGCTCTTTTATGAATCATCTCATCAATTTTCTTTGCAATATCATGGATTTTATTTGAATTGAGCACTTCACATCTAGTTTGAACATAATCCCATAATGGGATTAAGGTTTGCATCAATAGTTAGATTCTTTGTATTCTTATTTGATCTTTAAATGCTTTGAATTGAATCTAGTTGTTATTGACAAATGAATTTCATTGGAATGATGTAATTGATTGATTATTTAGTTAGTTTTAAATCTTGATTTGATGTTAATTGGTTAATTGATTTCATACATTTACAAATTATCATGCCTAGTGTGACTCCATGTCCCTATCTAATCAATTTCTTTCAAGTTTTGTCATATTTGTAGGTTGCAGGGGTAGAGCCTCACTTTTTTTTGGGATAGATCTATTCCTTTGTTAAATATTTGTGCCTCTGTTAAAGATCCACACCTTTGTACTTAGACACTGTCGCATCTTCGTCATTAAATCCACACCTTTCTTTTACTTGTTATGCTTTTTTTGCAAGAACAGGTTGTGTATTTGTTAAAGGGTCACGCCTTTGTTAAAGGGTCACACTTCTATCATTTGACAGTGTCGTGCCTTTGTTGGAAAATCCATACTTTTTTTTACTTTAGTTCTTCAATTTGATTTCATAATTTGATTAGAACTAACCCTAACCAACATCTATTTTGTGTGATACGATTTGATAGAGATGGATCTTTGCAACATGAAGAATTCTAAAGTGTTTTATTAACACTTGCTTAAGGAATTAACCTTAGAGTTGCTTTAATTTCATTGTCTTAAAGTAGAATCACACATTTACATTGGTGTTTTAAAATGAATCACAAATCAAATATTTTTTTGGGCTCTAAAAAGAACACTACAAATCTCATCTTCGTTTGGGCTTAAAATAAACCAACAACTTGCACTTTGAATATGGGGATAAAATGAACCACACTTTACTTTTGGTGCATACCTAAAAATAACTTGTGTGCTTTGCTTAACGTGTTTGGTAGAATAGAAAGTGCATATCCTCTCCCCTTGCGCTTCATGCGATCTTGGGTGAAGAGAAACACTAAAAGTTTTCACTCTATGTTCATTGTAACCCTATAAGGTTGTTGCTACATATCCTCTCCCCTTGCGCCTAGTACGATATTGGGTGAAGAGAAATAGTAACTTCTTTTGTTTTTCTTTTGAGTAGGAGACCTATCTTGAAACACATCCTAACATAGAACTCAAGGGTTCAACCTCAAGCGACATTTTTGGGTGCACTATATAAATTGGCTGAGAGAAAAAGTTATAGGTCAATCTGTGCATGTAGCGCTCCAGACTTGCGTGGGTTTCTTGATGCGATGTTTGAGAGGTTGATGGTGTTCACAAAATTCTACCCACTAAAAAACTATTGTTATTAGAGGCCTAATACTTTCAAACATTTTCTCAAAGTAGTGCAATGGAATCGCATCATTCCATGAAGCTACTTGCCATGTACCAAACATAGTTGAGGTGACAAATTCCCTTGCAAGGAACTTTTCCTTCCAAGGTAAGAGGTGTATCATGTATGTGTGCATACTCTAGTTACTCATTCTATGGGTGGCATTTTATTGTGCGGACCTACTTTGAGAAGATAAACCTGACCTACCCATTAAATGGGATGTGCAATATGGTGCGTTTTCATGTCGAGACCTTGTAAAACCATTTAGTGTGACTTAAATGTGGAAGAAAGACACATGAAAAATAATATAATACCAATTGAGTTAGTTGAATACATTGTCTAATATGTTCTTATCAATTGCAAAGTAATCAAACACTCAAACGAACATTCAAACACGTAGACAAAAATGGAAAAATTTAAACCTTGAAAAAATTATGCACTTGACAAACAGTGACATGCTTTTGTATGCATCACTACACCTTTGTTTTTATTAAAAAAATGCCTTTGCAACATCTCCGCATTGTTGAACACCCAAAATACTGAGAGGGGGGTGGATCAGTATTCTCTTAAACCATTCAAACATTAAACATCCAATCACTAATGCATATTCAACTGCAATAAGGAAAGGAATCATGAAACATTCACAACATCACATAACACATGAACACCAAGATTTTTACATGGAAAACCCAAAATGGGAAAAACCATGGTGAGGGTTAGCTCACAATATATTATAACTGGTTATAGTATATTAAATAAATGCTCATTGCAGGTGGACTCGCTATTCACAAAGAAAAATATATAAGATAGATGGTGGCTCACAACCTATTTTGAACTGTTGTGATTACATATTATGCATGCATGAATTACAGTTCCATTGAAGCACAATAATATTTTGGTTCTGATTCTGGTTAAACACTTTGCCTCGCTCTTCATTAACATAATTTTGATCTTCAACTTAACTTCACACTGCTCTGCTCAAATTCACATCACACATAATACATGTCGCATCTATCATGCCAAAATACTCAAAACAATCCAACTTATATATCCGCATTAAGTATAACATCAATTAGGTCGGCCTAATTGGATGTGATACCCAACATACAACTTGTTAGCTCCAAAACTTATCATCCATAACACGTTCCATAATTCAAATCTCAAAACACCTTAAGATAGGTCGACATGGACCTATAATAGATCCCATATGGGAGCGCAACACATTAATCCTTCACACAATCATCAAATGTGTTAGGTTGGTTTCACATAAGACCTAAAAGCAAAAACTTTCAACTGTGTATCCACATCTCGACATGTGGACCTCAAAATTTGATACCATCTGGCATGCATGCTTAACTGACATCTAGAAACTTAACTTCAACATTGAAGCCAAAAACTCATCCGTAGAGAAGTGAAAATTCTCCCACACAAACACACTGTACAGAAAAATAATTATAATATGCCAAACTAGACTTTTTTACTCATCTCTCAAACTACTTGTCCAAACAAGATGAAATCCTGGAATTAGGTACATCTAACATCCACCAAATTAATGTTAGAGGCATAGAGTGATATCTTCATTTGCAGAGTGGTGTAGACCAATAATTGACGCATTGTTACACTAAACTGGCCAATTTGACACTTAGTCAAATTTCTATGCAACTGATCTTTTTGAACCAACTCAGCTTGCACAAATGTCTTCCACAACACCTTAAAAATCCATTAGGACTGATCAAAATGGTCCACAACAATGTTGACACCAATGAAAACACTGTAATACACTATTATGCACAATCCATGCTCATGTTGCCCAACAACATCATCAATGACAAAACTCCAACAATCTCTCCAAACTTCCAACACATGTCTTTGTCTACATCATCATGCTTTTGTAAGTAACAACATGCCTTTATAGACATCACCGCACATTCGTAAGTATCTTCACGCTTTTGTAGTAAACAATATCACACTTCTGTAATAACACCATGCTTTTGTCTGTTTGAAAATTGTAGCAAGTTCAATAAACTTTCAAATCTTGATTTATGATTAGCAAAATAGACCTGGTTCATGAAAAGTAAACGAGAAATTATCATAATTACTCAAAACATCAACAAGATTGTGGATTCTAAACTTCATTTTGGAAACGTTAAAACACCTTTAGTTCTCATTTTGGATCAACATTTCAAAGACAACAAGCAAAACATTAAACTCAACTTATTCAAACAATAACTTGATTTTAGACATTTGAAACTAGATCTTCACATATCAAGTTTGTAATTTGTCATAGTACTTGAGAAACAATATACTTTTCAAGTATTGGGTCACATTATTAGCAAATCATGGTGAGTTAGCACACTTTAGAGTCACAAGTCTACTCTTAAAATTGTAAATTCATTATCATCTAAATAAAAAACAATCCTAGATATAGTTCAAAACATTGTCTACATTGAAAGTTTCATGTTGTTCCATCCAATCAAGATTTATTTCAAACAATTGGTCCAAAACTAGTTAAGGTGTCACTTTTGTCCAAATTTGAGGAAACATATGAATACAAAAATTTGAGTCAAATATCATCATAAATATCCCCCAAGGTGGTCACAACTAGGTTGTTTAACATAAAAAGAACATAGGGACAAATCAATGTGGGTCAAACAATCCAATGACTGCAAATAGTGGAGATTTACCATTTGGGATACCTACTACTACAAATGAAGTACAACTACCACCTCAAACAAAACCTCAAATGTCACAAACCAAAATGGTTTACATAGAGGATTCAATACATTTGATCCATACAAACCTAGGGTATTCACCCCATATGAGATTCTTGAAATGTCACAAGATCCAACTCTTCCTTATGTCATAGAAACCATGATGAAGTTGGATCTTAACTTGTATATGTTGAAATTAGCATAAAGTGGGGCTAAACTTCCACTGAATTTTGATGTCAATACGCTCAAAGAAGAACCTTTGGATCAAACATTTGCATACCTAGAAGAAAAAATTAACCTCATGGTGGTGAAACTTTCAAAAAACAAGTGACATAACCAATGCCATGACCTCCTACATTCAATGTATAGTTACCTTGCAAGGGTTAGGTCAAAACACTTCTTCAAATCAACATGTAAACCCCCTGGGAAATATTCAAAATCAAGGAAACATCAATACAAACAAAGGTTACCAAAATACACATATACCACCAACTTTCAAAGCTCAAGATTCAAACATGACAAGTCATGGGGTAAATGCACCTCCACAAAACTAGATCCTAACAATCAACAACATCAACAACCACTAAATTTAAATACTCAAAGTACAAACATGACAAATCAACAAAACTTGAGCTTGAGTGGTGTTAACAATGAACAATATCAACATCCACCACCACAACATCAAAATTAATCACAAAATCCAACATCACAACATCAAAATCAATACAACATCCAACATCACAACATCAAAATCAATCACAAAATCAACCACCTCAATATCAAAATCAACCACCACAACAACCAAATCCACCACCTTAATATCAACAATCTCAACATATCCAATATCAACAACAACAAGATTATATGACATTCACTTCACAGAATCATCAACATCAACAACATGTGCCATCACCACAACAAGGTCTTGCATATATCAATAAACACAACAACAATTACAATAGTTGCAAGTGCAAAGACAACTACAAGCACAACAATAAGTCTTTGCATAACAAAATTTACAACCAAATTCTCAAAATGTTGTGAATCAAAATCAATATGGTTAATGCAATGCTTTCACACCGCCATTTAACAATTTGAACAATCTTTTATATGATCAAATACAATACAAACATACCATCTCCATAATACAATTACATACATGATGAATCACCAAGCATTGGACCATCATACATATCAACTCAAATACAAAATTTAGCACAACAAATCCAAGATATTCAAGTAGAAAAGACAAAGAAATCATACGCAATACAAGATCTATGTCCCTACCCATTTGATAGGAGTATCATGGTGGTTCCATTCCATCCAAACTTTGAGATCCAAAAGCTTGATAAATATAAGGGATGTGGTAATCCAAAGGAACATATAATAGAGTTCTATGTAGCATGCATGGAAGTGTCTTACAATGACACATACCTCATGAGACTTCTTCCACAAAATTTAGGTGGACAAGCAATAAAATGGTTTTCTCACTTACCTCTAGGGATTAGAACCTTCAAATAAATAATTGATCAATTTGTAACACATTTCTCATACAATATTGACGCAAATATCACCTTGGAAGAACTCTATACCTTAAAAAAAAATCAGGGAGAAGCTTTTGCACCTTTCTTGCAATGATAGAGACATAAGGCTACTAAATAAAAATGGCCTATTCCTGAGAAACAAGTTGAGATCCTTGCATGAAACTTAAACACAAATCTTTCTTTTCAATTAAAGATGCAATGTGTATCGACTTTTGAGGAACTCATACCTAAAGGACTCAACATTGAAAGAGCCCTCATTGCAAAATGAGCTATACAAATCTACAAGGACAAACACCCATCATCTAGTTTCAGCGACAAACCTCGCATATGGGCCAAGAATAAGAAGGTTACTAATGATGGGGTTGTAGATGCGAAGGTTATCATCAATGCACCTTCCAAACCAAACATGCAACAAGGAGGTACACAACATGTCAATAATTCCAACAACATTGTTAAAAATCAACAAGGACAACAACCAAGACAAAACAACTACCCACCAAGACAAAAAATACACTCCCTTAGGGGAGACCATTGAAACAGTCTTGAAGAAGTTGGTACAAGAAAGCACTTTAAAACTTACAAAATACATGCAATATAGAGATCCATGAGATAAACCCTCATGGTATAAGGATGAATACTATTACAACTATCATCGTACAAAGGGACATAAAACATCCAATTGTATGAAATTGAAAAATGTCATACAAGATCTCACAGACAATGGTGAAGTGAATGTTGATCAACAAACCAAAAGTTATGGAAACAAGGATCTAGGTACATACATAAGAATCCAACACCTGACCATGAGAAAGGAAACAATGGTGGAAAAGGAAAATCATACAATCAAGTCAACCATACCTATGATAATGTTGTAGGTAGCCTACATTCATATGAGCAACATGTTTTCGTTATCACAATTCAAGGTCAAAATCTTGAGTGTGGAGTCACTGCATGATGAAGAAAATTTACCATACAACCTGAGCTCCTTTACCATCTAGAGTACCACCAAGAGGTAATTCTAATGATTATAGCTTACTTGATCAACTCAAAAAGACCCCCACTCAAATCTCTATTTTGGAATTCTTAAAGATTTCACCTACCCATAAGGAAGTTTTAGAGAAAGCCATTTTATCATTGACAACTCCTACTGATATTGATAAAAACCAATTTTAAGCCATGGTAGGGCACATTTCATCTACACATTGATTACTTTTCACATAAGATGATCTTCCATCCCAAACATTTCATAATTGTGCACTTCGTCTTGAAGTATATGTCCACAAAAACAAGGTTAAGAGAGTATTTATAGATGGGGGTGTGAGATTGAATATTTGTACCCTCCAATTGATCAAACAGTTGGGCTATTTAGAGGATGCGATCAAAAAGACAAAAGGGGTCACAATCCGTGCTTATGATGATAATGAACAAAGTTCACAAGGAACAATCAAGATACCAATACAAATGGGACCTGATATTACAAAGATAACTTGTCAGGTCCTAGGTCTTGTGTTACCTTATAACATTCTCCTTGGTCATCCATGGATTCATGTCGAGTCCGTAGCTTCAATATACCATTAATGTATCAAGTTTCCCTATGATGATAAAGAAATCACAATCCATGGAGATCCAAAAGCATTTTATTATTGCAAAAGCATGAAGGAGAAGTACTATAAGGTGCTCCAAGTTCCTAAAAATGATGAAGTTTCAATACCTTCCCCCTCTGTTGATCCTTCTACATTTGGTGATCCCACAATATTGGTTTACAATTCCATTGAGGAAGGAAAATTACAAAAATTCTCCCATGATTTATTTTGGTTTTTAAGGGTTCACACAAACTAGGGTGTTTGTATGGACCCTAAAAGGGTTTGCTTGAACCCCCCTTCGAGCAAACCCTCTTTAATGATAGGACCCACTTTTTGTACGTTGTCCAAAATGAAAACAAAAGGGAAATTTTGAAAAAAAGGGGTTTGCTCAAACACCAACAGTGAACCCCTTTGCTCGAAAGGGTCAAGGGAGGTTCACTCAAACCCCCCTTTTTCCCCCTTCTCCCCCTTTTCTACCAAATCTCTACAAAAATTTTCCTTTCGAAGCTTGGGTTGAGGATGAAAATGGAGGAGACTTCACAAAAACGACTAGATGATGGTAGTCCTCGAAATGAGCTATCCATAGAATATAATTTTAATATGTTTTGGCTTTATTATGTATATATTTTAGTTTGATTAAACCGCAGGTTTTCATCAAAATCAAGAAGCTCTTTGTTCTACACATGTGGAAGATGCTTGATTATAATTTTTTTGAAAAATAGCAATGCACTAGATTTTTGATTTCTGATCCAACAAAAATTGAATTCGATACATACAAAAGTTATGTTTAACCAAGTCAATCATGTCTAAATTATGCTTGGTTTGACTTTGAAACTAATTAAGAGAAAAAAATTTAGGTGAAATGCTATGAAACCAATTCCATGCACTGAATGTCATTGGTTATGAAACTAAATTCGAAAATAAAATAAAATTATCCTTCATAGAAGAAAAAGTTATGGTGTTAGCTAATAAAGGTCACTCTTTAAAAATGGTGTTTCTTGTTAAAGCCAGTTTTGAAGGAGATGGAAAAAAAAATGCAATGCGGTTCCAAAATTTTTTTGAAAATATATATATTTAGAATCTACAGATAAAATGTCATAAATCACTAGTTTGCATCATCTTCAAATTCCTCACGATTTGGCCGCTATAGGTGCCCAAAAGTGAAGATTTAGTTAAAAAAATTTAGTTCAATTTCCAATTTGGCCAAAAATTGTAAACCAGTATTGTGGGATCATGCCATTAGCATCAACATCTGGTACAAAGTAGAATTTACTTGAAATCAAAGCAAAGATCACATAATTGGTTTTTGGTTAATATTTTCTTTGTGGGACAATTACCATTAAATCCCAAAATATATGGTCAACCGCAACACATTGAAAAATTATCCAAAAAGTTTAAAAACACCACATTTGAAAAGTGGGTGGATTTACACAAGGATATCATAGAAGAAGTGAACATATCTAAATGGATTTATCAAGATGAGAAAGATAAGAAATACAAGCTTCCACTTCTAGTTGATACAAGCAAAAAAGGGTTCCAATTAATAAAGAGCATGGGCTATACATGCATTGGAGGCCTTGGCTTGAAACAACAAGGAATGCGGGAACCAATAGTCCCTGAGAAACAAGCAAAGAATCTTGGCCTTGGTTATACCTCAAGCAAAATGTGGTCCCTCTCATCACGAATACTTTGATTAAGGAGGATAAAGCTTCTTCCTGGTTAAGCACATCTCAATACAAGAACATTGACGACTCACCCTTTTGTATCATAGACCTCTTTGAGCATGCCTCTATATTCATGATCATCACATCCTTCTCCTCCCCAACCCAGGACAATGAGATTACACTTATATATCCCCAACTTATCGAATGGGATCAACAACACACCAATTTTGGATTCATTCGAAAATGATGAGAAAATTTCTGAGTTTTTGGGCATTCGTGATCATATTATGTTTGGAGATCATGAAGTTGGTTTTGACATAGAGCTAGACACACAAGCCTATTTTGGGGATACAATTGAATCTTTCAATCGCAAAAAAGAAAATTTGAAAATCATGACAGAATCACCAAGTGAAAACCACCATGTGACACTTTTTGATTTTAAAAAAGTAAAAATAAAGGATGTATCCAATGGTGAAAACCTCTTTGAGGTGCCTATGGCTGACAAATTCAATCTCCCCAACATTGAGCAAGAAAATTTAGCTCAGTCCTTGTAGAGAAATTATAACCCATTAATGTGGAAACAAAAGAATCACCCTAGGTCACTTTCTATGCTTCTTCATTAGACGATGAGGAATAGAACCTTAATGGACAAATTATCACCATTCTGCCATTCATCCAAAGCAAAGATTTCAATTACCGAATCAATCCTCTTTGGGTGGCAGGAATCCCCACTTGAGTGGGTTAAGAACTACAAATTCCAACGGGGCGACCCTAATAAGATTGTCAGACACCTTATAATTCCTTTTGTTAGTCCAAATCTAAAAGAGACGTTGTTATGGATTAGGGGTAAAATTGAAAAAGATATTGAAGGTTAGAATAAGCAGTACTTGTCTCTAGCTGGTAGGATTCAGGTATGCCAAAAATTTCTCTCTTATACAACATCTACTTTGCTTTGGTATGGTTCTTTAGTAGCTACCAAGTCAATGAGATCTAGAAAAGGATTAGGAATTTCCTCTAATTGGATGAGAAAGGCAAAAGTAAAAAGAATTTGATAAATTGGGAATGGTGTTGCATCGACAAAATACAAGGTGTAATTGGTCTAAAGGATTTAAAAATGCATGGTATTGCTCTGGCAACTAAATGGATAGTTAAAGAATTGATTGGAAATGAACCTTGGAAGGTTTTGATAAGAAATAACATACAAATCTCCTCCCCCAAACAAGCCAAGGCTTGGAAAACATTGCCTATTAGTGATATTCTCTTTGGAAAACACCTTATGGCTCCAACTGGCTCCTTAGTCTTCAAGAGTTTATGGAAGGTGTGGGAGTTAGTCAAGCATAATATGGTTAATAATGGGAAAATTTCACTTTGCAATAATAGTACCTGTCAGCCCTATAGCTCTCTATGGTGGAACCTAGAGTATAAATCTAAGCCCTTGGCTATGTTGTAGGGATGCTTTGCCAAGAAGTGGGCCCAAAAGGGCATACTTACCTTTAAAGGTATTCTTTCATAAGGCCAACTCAAAAGCTGGAACAACCTGGATTTTGAGTTTAACCTTTCCGACTTGAGCTTGAGAACCTATAATACCCTTCAAGAGGCCCTGTAAAGGGATTAACCTCCAATCTGGTGCAGTGCACCTTCACAATTTTGCCTTGTTTTGCATTATAATTGGAGTCTAGGTGTGGTTAAGAGCATTTTCATAATGTAATAAGGTAAAAAATGACCATGAACATGATGTAAGTGATGGTTTTAGAAGTCCTAGGTGTGTAGGGTCTTGTTTGAGTCATAATTTTATAATTTTGTTAATGTTTACATTGTGCACTTTTTGAAAAATCATGTGGAAGACAGAAGTTGAATGGTCACCACTTCAAATTTCAGTTGTGGACCATTAATAGATGGTTGAAAGATGTTTAAAAAGCCTAAAAATCATTCGAGGCTGTTGGTTGGAGAAAGTTTTGAAGGAAATAAAAGCATATTGCTCTGTTTCATAGATTTTTTCTATGTTTTTGTATATATATATTGAATTTGTACGAACCCGTACAGTCAACAACTCATGTAAAATTCACATCACTTGATAGAGAATCATGTTAGATTTTGTTTGAATCCTTTTAGGAAGGTTTTCATCTAGAAATAAGGGAGAACATAACAAAACTCTATAAGTTGCTTATTGGCTAGGGTTTCTAAGGGTTTTGATAGAAAATGAAGTTTTAAAGGCCATTCCACCATACTGTAGTTGAATAATCTGGTGGAATGGGCCTGTTAGATGTTAGGGTAGGTGTTTTTGTGTTTGTTAGGCAGGGTGGTGTGGAAAATGGTGGTCTAGCACGCACACAATGTTTGGCAAATTGATTCTCAAGGCATGAAATCACTGGTTATTGAGTGGGACAGTGAGAAATTGGATTGTTCAGAGGAAACAAATGTTGGAATTATTGATTTTGTGACGGATATGAAGTGTGGATGCAAGTTTTAAGGCCAATAGAGAGAGGTTTAGCAGTCCTCCTTTGGAAAAGAGGCCTAATTAGGCCATAGAGCAACGTTGAAGAGCAGATTGGGTTTTGTCAGTCTAAAGAAATCCTATCAGAGGGTTTGATATGTTGAAAGACAAGTTGATGGGTCCCTTAAATGATGAGCATTAGGAGTTGATAAGTGGTTTAGAGGGAGATATAGTTGGATAAGTGTGTCCAGAGGCCTAATTGTAATGGGAAAGAACCCTTCAAAAGGTGATTGTGGTTTGTAATTCAGTTGGAATCAGTGTGTTTGAGTCCATTACCACTTTTTCTTGCATCAAAATCTTGCACTAATAAAGATGTTGATCTTTCCAATGACTTCGTCTGGAAAGATGGTTGTGCCCTCCTTAATTTAAAAGCTAAAACAATTCATAGAACTCTTAGTAATGATATTTCTCTTACTGACCATCTCAATAATTGCTAGAATGTTTCACTCTCTATTAACCAATGGCAATTTTTTATTATTATTTTGTGGCATAATGTTAAAGAGCCCAAGAAGGATTGCTTTAGATGGATTATTATTCAGCACAAAATTCCCTTCAAATTAAGAAATAATGATGTGGATATTTGTAGCATCTGTAGAATTCCAGAGAATATAAAGCATATTTTTTGATTGTCTGTATGCAAAATAAATCTGGAAAATATTTTGTAATAATTTGTATATTTGGGATAAGAATGATAGAATTTTGTGGAAGAAAGTGATCTGCAATGATATGAAATTGAATAAAGACTATAAATTCTTTTGGGACTATTTATCTACTGAAATCCTATGACACATTTGGAAAGCAAGAAATGAGGAAAAGTTTAAGGGTTATAGGAGGTTATTTATTGAGTCTTCTAAAAGACTCACATGTCTTAATA
>VDFB02276290.1:0-106069 GCA_007258455.2 Sequoia sempervirens | reverse complement strand
TTTTTCTTTCTATCATTTCGTTTCCTTTGTTGTTTGGTGTCTATCTTGTTTTGTTCCTTGGGGTTTCTCTATTCTTTCCATCTTCAAATAATGGGTTGTTATCTAAAGTATACTTTAGTTATTAGGAGAGAAGCTGGTTTAGGTATTTTTAGGTTTTTTGATTGGATGATGTCCTAAATTCATTGTTTTATGCCCATTATCAATAAGAGTTGTGGAAAGTCTTGAAAACAAGGTGAAAAGTAAGCAATCTTCATTAACTACCTCTGAATCTATCATATCATCAAAAGCATCTCCTTTTTGTAATGGTATATTTTTCCTAGGATGATAGTGTTGTAAGATTTGAGTGAAAAATATGATTCCCCAAATGCTATTATGAGGTCCATGGTAGTTTTCAACCTAGAATAAATGTTAGACATATGACATATTAAGAAAAAAATTGAATGAAATATCTAAAATTCCAAGAGAAAATAAAAGAAAAAGAACTATCTAAAAGAAAAGAAGACTCAATATGAATGGGTGATTCTAGTATCTCTATCGGGGCTATGGATGCCTAACTGGTAGTAGAGCAATGCTGTGAGAAAACTAGAGGTATCTCCGTCGGGGCTATGGATGCCTAACTAGTAGCGGAGCAATGCCCAAGATATCATTGCACAACAACTAAAGGGAATCAACTCATGTAGTTCAAATCTTGCACATTGTTGTTCAAAAGATCAAGAAAACTTTATAAAAGGGTGATACACCATCAAACACACACATAGATTCAAGGGTAGCTAGTGTTGATTTACATTTGAGAATCTAACTCATCCTTGGTTGTTAAAACTGACCCAACTAGAGTTGTGATGTTCATAAACCAGGAGTTTGGGTAGCTAAAATCCTTCGACTTCTTGAAAATGGATTTAAACCATTTTTTCCCATGAGAATCACCATTTGTTATGCCTTGCATAACCACCCCATTTTATTTTGGAAGAAAATGGGTCCCCCTTTTTCTTTTGTTTTATTCGCCTTTGGTTGTTTGGTTTGGTCCTAGGAGTTTTTTTTTTGTCCTCCTAAGTATGTCTTTTTTTTCTATCATATTTGGTTCTGCCTCAACCAGAGTTGGGTTTCTTTTGCTAAAAATTGAAGAAATGATGAAAAATGATGTATTTTATATGCTTTTGAGAACTAATGAAGGCATTTTTTTGTAGGATTAAATCATACCTTTGATGCTATTTCTCAAGGAATTCAGTTGGAAAGCATGCCTCAATCAGATCTGATATAAAACTCCTCAAAGAAGAAAGTTGGTGAGACCCTCCAAATGTCTTGCCAACTGGCTATTGTGTTCTATTCATTTGAAATGCTCAGGTCACCAAGACATTCCCATAATTGTGAGTTTTCTATATCCCTCTGTTTGGGAAGAAGTCTTTCCGACAGTTGTTCACAAGGTCGGTGTTAGGAAAGGAAGTCTCATTCGGTATGACCTACTGCCGACTAATGGAGTCTCACCAAAGGATTGTGCCTTCGGTGTAATGTCTTGCCAATGGTTGTTAGTCTTGCCGAAGGATTGTGCCTTCAGTGTAATGTTTTGCACTTGGTGTGATGTCTCACAGACCGATGAAGTCTTGCTGATTTTTTTTTGCTCTTATGTGTGACCAATGGAGGCTTGTTGAGACCTTGTTCTAACTTGATTTTCTTGCCGATGGGTGTTTTCGTGCTGAGCATCACCGAGACTCTTGCCAATGGTCTGGTTGGAGTGGTATCTACTATCAGATCCTTTCGATATGACCTCTTGCCGAAAGCGATGTATCTATCTAATAGCGATGGACTTTCTGATGGTCTTGGATATTGATATAACTCTTGGAGACTCATTATGACTTCTTGTTGATAGTTGTAAGTTATGTTGATTACTGTTGTGGAGTATAATCGCATCAGGGAGGCAAAACTAGTGTCTCACCAACATGTGATTTTGTTTAAATAACTTTTGACTGCCTAGAAATCTTACATGGTATGTGTTCCACCAATCAGAGGGAGCTAAAGGTGAACCCTTGGAAGTTTGACTATTGTGACCATTATTGTGAAGAAGATCAACAGAATGTGAGTGGTATGGATCTGCTCTGTTATCGGAAATGATGAATCGATTAAGTGAACAATGGTGTCATCTATGAAGGGATCTAATAGGAGAAATCTGATGTTGTTTCTCAAGGAGGTCAACTTGTAGGAAGATCTAGAGCAAGAAGAAAGCCAAAAGGAAGAAGGGGCCATGAGTCTTAGTGACAGTTGTGATGTCTATTGGCAAAGGTAGATCGACATTTATGATAATGCTGCAGAATATTCAAAGCAATTTTGATGAAGCTCTCGAGGTTGGACACAAGGGCTGGGAGTTAATGCAATGGTTGTAAAAGATCTGAAGGCCATGCTTGAGGGCGATATTTCACTGGCATGGATACGGGGATGCACATTGAATGCCTCATTAACTTTATTCCAAAATATTTGAGGGGTGACCCTTCTAGAACTAACTGATTTTTGTAAACCCTAAAACAGGGGCCGACACATTTTTTTTGGCACGTTTTGTATATGAATTTTGGGGGCCTCTTTGTAAGTAGTAGAAAAGTAGTAGAGGAGTAAGAAGGAGAAGTAGCAAGGACAAAGATAGATAGATTTTGAACAGTAGTAATTTTTTGAAGGTAGAGAAACTTAAGAGTAGCAATAGAGTAGGAGTTACATTCATCATAGGGAGGTGATGTATCCTCCAGATTCTCTTAGTATAGATGGAGACAATTTGAAGACATAGGTTTTCTGTACATTGGTGATCTTGTGAGATTTGTAAATGTTGTTTATCTGTTTCACCAATAGTAGAAGCAGCCAGATTTAAATCTACTTCATATTGTGTTCCAAAATGGTATTTATCTTGGGTTAATTATTTGATTTGCAAAGCTTTGAAGGAATGAAATTTTATCTTATGTTTAGCTTAAATGGTGATTTGCAATCTGCTATTGAAATTAGCACTATGAATCAATGAAACTATGTTAATCACAAGTTAATTTTGTTTTGTGGTTTTAGTTAGAAATTCCTTGAAAGGTAGCAAGTTTGATTAAGTTGGATGAATTAACACTCTCTTCAATTCACAAGCTTTGATTTATCTTTTTCTATTTCTTTAAAACCACTGGTTAAAGTAGGTTTAAATGTATGTTTGATCTTAGCACAATCCAAAAGCTCAACACCAGCAGGCCCCTTGAACATTATAGTTTGCATCAACCATTGAGTGAAATCAGCATAGTCAAGAACTGATTACCAAGACCTTGGGAGTTAGATATCCATGCATTATTCTTTCTCTTTCAGGAGAACAAAATACTAATATTTTGTTTACTATTACTATGCTCATTTGACTGAACAACTGGTTCATGTAAAGACTAACCATTTTGAGAATGGATGTGAGATAGGGCTTTCCAACACATGGCAGCCTACAAAGGTGGACCTATAAGGTTTTCAATATTTAGAGGTTTTCACTTAAGTTTTTTACCATTTTTGGTTTTAGCCAAGGTGGCAGTGGGATGACATCCACTTGCACACAACAATCCACAATGGTAGACCTACCAAGGCACAAAAACTTAGGTTTTATGTTTAAAGCTCGACATTCATGTTTCCACTAGGAGGGTGGTGAGGAGGGTGTAGGCCACAAGGAATTCAAGGCTTTGTGAAGAACAAAATTGATGGAGAAATTTTTTGGAGGGATCTAAAGGATGAAATTTGAATGACTTTTGAAGGATTCTCAAATGGATTTGTATGGAATTTGATGATTAAATAGCTGACAAAATGGGTTTGAGGTCTCTCTTAAGATTTTCAATTAAGTTTTTCAAAAAACATAATTCATAAAAGATGTGTTTGAAGTCAATGGCACTAGACATACCTAGAAGGCCTGATGAAATGTGAAAAATATTGTGCTTTAGATCCTTTAGGAGGTGATGTAGGTGTGCAAGCTATGAAAACCATTTTTTTCTAAAAAATTTCAAATTTGGTCAGTGAAAATGATAGGTTAGAGGGCTATTTATAGAAAAATGTGCAATAATGGCATGTATTAAATGCGAGTATGGTGATTGGTGGGTAGTTGGGCATGAAGTTTGATGAGTTGGAAGTGGGAAAGGTAGAGCCCACATGGTGAAAGGACCTCAAGACATCATCATTCATGAGAAATGAAGAGATGATAGTTGGGAAGAATGCAAGACCCTCCATGCAAGCAAATGTCTTAGGTTAGCCATCTATGAAACGATGAAGAGCTAGTAGCAACACACGAAGGGAAGCCCATAAAGGAAGACCCATTGGAGCTAAAGGATTCCAGGGCATAAGGTAAAGGGAAGTCTGCATGAGATCCTCTATGGGAGCTAAGGACTTATAAAAGTATTGGTTTGTGAATTTTGGTCAACTAAGGATGAATACTTTAGGACCCTTGACCACATTAGGCTCAAAATTAGGGGCACATAAAATGAGGTGAAGGAAAAAGTTACCTGAAAAAGGTGAAAGGTGAGATAGGGCCCCCATTCTAAATGGGGCATGTGTGCTATAGGTACAAAAAATGGCAACTCTACTGGGACAATGCTCCCAAGCATTCTAAGGGTAAATATTCATTCAGAACTTAGAATTTCTAATTTCATAGACCAAAAGTTAGTTTACATGAGTGAAATAAGAACTCAAAGGAGGAGGGATCCTTAATTGAATCAAGTCACAAGAATATCTCAAAAGTGTGTGTATAGTGAGTTCATTCCCTTTCATTGGAAACTATAATGAATAGTTATTGCTTAGTCAAGGAAAGCTATGTAAAATGTCTAACTCCAAAAGTAACCTGAACATTGCTCTACTACAAGTCAAGTTTCCATAGCCTTAATGGAGTTGTTGTGACCCCATGAACATTTCTCTATTGCTAGCTGGGAATCCATTGCCTTGATAGAGTTTCTCACACACCCATAAAGTTTCTTGTTTAACACTTCCTTTCTTTTATTTTCTTGAATATTTTCTTTAGTACTCTTTTCTTTTTTCTCAAATGCATAAGCATTAAGCTTACTATGGTTTTGGAATCACAGTGGTCACTAGATCAGACTTAGGATTTTTCACTTGGTAATACCTCACAACAACTATTGTAGAAAAATTTAGAAATATTTTAAAAAAAATTTATGCATGATCTAAGATAAATGTGAAAAGATTCAAATAAGGGTTTTGCCCTAGGTCAAATTAGAATTCAAATAAGGAAATCCACTTCTTGAGAGAAATCAGAAATCAATAGTCACAAATGAAGATTATTCAAAGAACACATAGGAGTAGATAGAAAAGTAATCCATCAGATATACCAAGCATGGCCACCACATCAAGAATGAACACCCTCGGCAAAAACAAAGGCCAAGAAAGCGAGCGAAAGTGAAGCGGAGATGCAGCAGCAAGGCCAACATGAACTTAAGATAACCTATATACAAAGGATGAACTTGAAAACATTAGGCAAGGAAATAGTTATTGAGATGCATCTCATTGATAGGAAATGGGACATCCTCTCTAGTGAGTGACTTAAGGTGAAAGGTATTATTCCTTAAAAATTTTGAAATCTGAAAGGGGCCAAGACAGACCTTGTCAAATTTGTCATGTTCCTCTTTCTTTTCATGGGCCTTGTCCCAAAAAAGGACTAAATTAGTAATCCTAAAGGCCTTTACTTTGGCTCAACGATTGAACCATCTTTTAACTATGCCCTAGTGTTTGGAAAAAAAATTAATTGATCTATCACAGACTTCATCTAAATGTAGCAATTTAGGTAGAAAAGCTTCTCTATAGTCTCGTTCCTCATAGTATGTGTTAATGAATCAAACAATGGGGATTTTAAGGTGGATGGATAGGCTCCAAGCCATAAACTAGATGAAATGAGGAATCACCTAGGGAAACCTTATAGCATGTATAATTTTCCCAAAGGGGAAAACATATTTGGGTCAGCCAGTCTTTGGGGTTTCTCTCAAGCAGTTTTTTTATCATAGTTATCATATTTTTATTTTTTCATTCAACTAGGCTATTTCCATGAGGGTAATAGTTTGACGAGAATTTAAGTACAATCTCGTAATCAAAGGCCCAACTAGCAGACTTAAGCAAGGAAAAGGTAGGGTCATTATCACACACGAGGGCAAAGGGGCAACCAAAATAATTCAAGATAAAAATTTCTAAAAAATTAATGACAAATTTAGTAGTGCATTTCCTACACACTTGCTTTTTTTCACCTAGTGTAGTAATCAAAAGTAGTTAGTATGTACCTATGGACTATAGAGGATGGTGGGATTACCATAACAATTAAGTTGAGTCCCCATTGAGTGAATGGCCTTACCTCCAAGACTAGTTGCAGTAGGACAACAACATTTATTTCTCTAGTAGTAGTAGTTTGGAAAACATGATAGGTTTTTACATAGTTGTGTGCATCCTTAAACATAGTGGGCCAACAATACCCAGCCCAAAAAAAATTGTGAGTGATAAAAGGGCCAAATCCATGACCTATGCCAAATTTTTCATGAAATTCCTTTAGTACTATGGTTGCTTCCTCTTTTCCAAGGCATCTAAGATATATCCCATCATGATTTCTCTTGTACAATATAGATCCTTACAGTATGTAGTTGCTGCTCTTCAGTCTTAGGGAAAATTTTTGTACTCATTGTAGTCAAGATGGGAACTTGTTATTTAGTAGATAATAAACAATTTTGTTGTACCATTCTCTAAAGAAACATCTTCCAGCTGATACTATTGCATTGTGAGTTTGGGTCCTCTTTCAACTATGGTTTTAGCTATTGTTCGAGTGAGAGATTTAGAAAAACTTCATGGGTTGAATCTCCATGTCATATTACTTTAATAAAGTGACCCATTTTTCCTTCCTTTCCCCTAACTCATTATGCATTAATAGCATGTTGATTGTCAGATTGGGTACAATTGCAAACACCTTATTCCTCACGATGTAATGTCTAAATTTTTTAACTCCTCTAACAAAAACATACGCTCTCTTTTCAACATTGTGGTACCTTAGCTTTGCATCCTTTAGAGGAGCACTCATGAAGGAAATAGGGTGTTCACTCCCTTGGTCATCTTTCTTAGTCAATATGCTGGCACAAGAGTGATCTAAAGAAAATGAATAAATATAAAAGGGCTTCAAGTAGTCTAGGCTAACCAACACTAGTGCATCAACAATTTCTTTCTTAATTTCTTCAAAACCCTACTTGAATTTCATCATCCATTCAACTTTGGCATCCTACTTCAACATCACATTCAATAGCTTGACTATTTCAACAAAGCCTGTGACGAACTATCTAACAAAGTTGACCTTTCCAAAGAAACATTTAAGCTCTTTCTTGCTACTTGGGAGATGAATTTTTAGAATAGCTTGAATGAATTTGTAGGCTACTTATATTTCATTCTCTAAGATCACATGCCTTAGTAGCCTTTCTTTTGTGACTTTGAAGATGCACTTCTTTGGATTCAAAGAAATTCCAAACTCTCTACATTTCTAGAAGACCTTACATAAGTCAGAGACATGGTCCTCTCTTTTCTTTGAAAAAATAGTAAGATCATTCATATAGATGATGATGAATTTTCTAATCAAGTCTTTGAAGGAAATATCCATGTCACGCTGGAAGGTTGCATCGATGTTGATTAGTCCAAATGGAATTCTTCTATATGCAAAAGTTCCCATTTGGTGGTGAATGCTTTCTTATTCCTATATTTGTACCACACCATTACTTGATTGTACCATGAGTATCAATCCAAAAAAGACATCATTTGGGACCCATTAACTATTTACAACACCTCATCTAGTGAGGGTACTAGATAGTTGTCCTTTTCTAAGGCTTGATTCAAATTTTGGAAGTGTACACACAACCCGATTTCTCTATTCTTCTTCCTAACTGGGACCAAGTTTTCCACCCATGTGGAGTGTCTAACAGGGAAGATGATTCTTGTAAACAACATTTTTTAAACCTCTTTGTAGATGATTGGCTCTAGTAAGGCATTGATGGGGCATTGGCGCTACTTAAAAGGTCTTACACCTGGCTTGAGAGGGATGGTGTGAGTGATTAATGGGGTGTCATATGTCTTCAAGTCTTCATAGCTCCAGGCAACCACATCATGGTACTTGTATATGGAATCAATGATCCCTTTCCTTCATTTTCATGTGAACACCTTGCTAATGAACACATTCTTAACTTCTTTAGTCATTCCTAGATTGTGAGCATCGCACTCGTTTTCAATGGAATCCTTCTTTGTTTTCTAATCTTGATTTCTTATATGATCTAAGTCAAATATACACTCTAGCTAAACCATACCTAATGGTATTATGTTTTTTTTTAGGTTGATGACCCCTTCTATGTCTAATTCAGCCGCATTAGGCTCTGCCTCATCAATTATTTGAGTTGAAAACACATCAAAGCTTGTGATGAAATCCAGGATATGCCTATCATCATTGAATACTTGGAAGTTGGTGACATTGTCTAGCATGGATGGAGTGGAAGTAAGCTCAACATTGAACCTTTTCAGGCTAGTTAGTGAAAGGGAATAGTGTGTACTAGCTATCTGGGCTAGGGCATTAGCAATATGATTCTTGGAATGAGAGATCAATTGAATGTTAAATGCATCTATCCCTTCTATGAGACCCCATAATTTGTTCCTATAATTGGCTAACCTTCTATAATGGTAGGAATATAACTTCCTAATTTGTTTTACTAACAACTCTAAATCACCAAAGACTTTTAACATTTTTAAATTCTTTCTTAGTACCATCAAGATCCCATGAACTAGCACTTAATACTTTTCTATGATATTCATGCAATAAAATTCAAGTCTGTGAACAAAAAATTATTTCTTACTTGTGGGATTGATGAGTTCAAAGTTAGCTCTAGCTCCTTCCTTAGACTTAGATCCATCGAAGCACAATGTCCAAAACTTGGGGGCCTCCTTGACATTAGAATCAGTGGAGCTAGCTTCCTTCCTAGGAAAAAAAATTTCTTTGATTGGTTGCATGCATGCTTCGTGGCTCTAAGTTAATTTCCCTATTTGAAGCTCCCCCTTTGGGGTGACTTGTCCTTTAATGTGTTCAACTACTATATGGAAAAGGTAGCATTCAAATTATGAGTGGGCGACATTGTGTATCCTACACCAACTAGGTAATAAGAGCTCTTGAAAGTCCATCCTTGATCCTAGGATGAGCTGTGATCTTGCACACATTTCTCCATAAAGTTCTAGAATCCATCCAATAGTCAAATATTTCCATCCTCATAGGATTCTTCATCATTTGATTCAATCAGTCCCTCTATACTCTTAGGTGCATAAGTGAGGTTGGTAGGAGGACTACATAACACAAAGAGGACCTCTTCAACCACCTCCTCTTCTTGGAACTCGTGTTCATCTTGATATTCCATATGACAGTATTTTCCTAGTTCCATTTCAACAAATAACACTTCATTGGTATTGTTGTACTCTATGATCATGAATTTCATGTAAGGATCTCAATTAATGTGGATCTGGTTAGGCAATCCTTTCCATGGAAGCCATAAGTGTGAAAAATCTATTGCAACATATCCATTCAATGCCAAGGTGAAATAACTTCCTAGTATTATGTCATATGTGTCTAGGATATCAACAACTTGAATATCAATTATCTACTACACCCTTGGATCAACAACAATATGCATGGGAATTCTATTGATTTCTCCAACTATGTTGATCTTTGTCTTATCTAGCTGATTCATCTTTCATTGGGAGGGAATTAGAACTATTCCTAAAGCTTGCATACTGCCAAAGGTATAACATTGACTCAGGCCCCTGAATCAAGCAAGCAGTTGTGCAAATTCTTCCCAAATATTTTGATGGTAGTTAAGAAGGGTGAGGTCTCCAACTTCTCTTAGAATAGTCCCACTGAGACATTGGCCTGAGCTAATTGAGCTTTTTCTTTATCATTGGTCTTATCCTAAGTCTGTAATTGATTTTTTTCTTTGGCTAGTTGTTTGTTCATTTGATGATTGGAGGTTGATCCATCTTCTTTCCTAGGATTTCCTTGATTACGAGCTCATTTTGTGAGCCATCAAAGGAGACCCTCTTGGTATGCACTTCTTAGGCTTATTTGGATAAGGGAATCCTATTAATCATTCTAAAGAAATCATGCAATTCGAAGGATGATAGGCTCAATTTGACTTTCTTAAACTCTTCTACCACATATTCACCCATTTTCTCAATTTCTACTTCAAAAGACCTATCTTGGGGGGAACTAGCAGGTTGAATTTGGGCTTGGTTCTGCTACCTATTCTTATTGAAGTATTGGGTTAGCACATAAGTGTAGCCTAGGTTGTTGCTGGAATTCGGGTTAGGTGGTGTCTTGAAGTTATTAGGAGTGGAGGTTGTAAAAGGGTCACCTACTTGCCTATTTCTCAAATTATAAGGGGTTTCCCTTTGATTAAAAATTTGGACTTCATCCTGACATGGTTCTTCCTCATCTACTGGACCATTGTCTACTGAATCAAAGAGTTGGTATAATGGGGTTTCACTACTTACCTATTTTGCTACTTCATCCTTTGGGGAAGTAGTCTCCTTTTCGAGTGCATTTCTTTCCCTTCGTAGGAAAGGATCTTGACTAACCACAAGCACCAAGGAATTATATGGTTCAAATGGGACTATGTCTCTACATCCACCACTATCTACAACATTTTGAACTTCTACCTGGAAAATCTACACTCCTATTTGAAATCTAGGTAGTCCAATTCAGAATGCCTACTTGTTTTATGGATGCCACACCACCCAGATAAGGCTTCCTTTTCTATGTACACTCCACTTGTCCTCTTATCAACATTAGCCAGTTGGTCAATAGGTATGGGAATACTTATGTTGTTTCGTATCATGTTCCATGTGTAGTTTTTTCTTTGTGTGGGTCTTCTTTCAAAGTTTTTCCTAAATTCTAACCTCTCATAATTTTGTCTAGAGAAAGCATCTGCATCATTGTTGTCATAGTTATCTCAATTGAGATTAGCTTGAATGCTTCATTTAGAGGCTTGAATTTGTTTATTATGATTCCTTAAGTGTGTCATTTTAGTTGACATTTTCCTTACGAACTCTATCAACTCAACTATCTGATTCTTTTTGTGTTGTTCGATTGTGGTGCTTGATTTTGGAGAAAGATTAGTTGTATTGCAAGTTTATTCTACTAAGTGGGTGGGAACTTGAAGCTCTATAGATATGTGGGAACTTGAGGCTATTGAGAGTAAGCTTGTTGTTCCTATGGTTACAAGTAATGAGGCACTAGAGGTGCTTGGTTAAGTAGCTGCCCTGGATGAGGCACTATTGGTAGCTATAGAACTTGATTCATGATTGGTGTTTGATGTGCCAAGGCATGGGTAAGTCCTTCGATCTGCATTGGGTGGGAAATTGGCCCTAAGGAAGGTAGCATAACTACAATGTGTTGTCCTAAATTGGTGCTTGTAGTGTCTACCTCTGCATAAGCATCCACCAACCTGGTAGGCAATGGACACATTAGCTTCACTAGTGAAAATGTGAGGTTGTCCAAGGCTACATAGTAGACCAATCTGGATAAGGCATCATCAAACACATAAGGTGCTTGTAACTTCATGTAAGTGTGATAGAACTGATCATTAAAGGAGCCAATTCATTCACTAACTTCCCTTTGAATGAACATAAACTACAAATACAACTCAAAGGGACTAATTAGGATTTTGAACTTCTGCAAGAAGGAATTATTTAATTTCTCCCAAGTTGTGATGGATCCAGTTGATAGGTGGATGTACCAGTAAAAGGCCTCTTCCCCAAAAGAGTAAGGAAAGAGCCTACAAGCCACATCTTCATGATCTATTTGCATGTCCTTTAAGGTCACTTGAAAGATCTTGATATGTTCATCTATTGTTCGGTGTAGATCATGAGGGTGGAACTTAGTGCAAAAACCCTTTAGGTTCTATTGAATATCATGATAGTCATTGAATTGTAGAGGAGATGGGTTATGACCCAACCAAGCCATGATGGGAGGTGGAGGATATGTTGGTTGTGCTACAATTAGTTGTGGTTAAAAAGGAGTAGTAGTAGTTGGGGTAGTGCCTTGGTTGTAAAGTTTTGGGATGGGGGCAACACCCTGGCTACATGGGATGGAGGGTGAAAACACTACTTGAGGTGAATAGAAGGATGGAAGTGCTGCCTAAAGTGAGGGAGAAGAGTGATAGGGATGAGTGGAAGGCAATGGAAAAGATGGAGTGGATTGGGCTGAGATGTATGGTTCCCTTCTCTTGTCTCTCTTAGCCTTGGTAGGAAGTGGTAGATCTTGGAACTCCCCTTTGTTTGGTGTAGATCTTAACATTGTGGAACTTCTGAGGGGAGAAGGAACAATTTGATCTAGCTTAGCAAAAGGGGGAGCCCTTCTTCTAGCTCCAGTTCTGGAAATGGATTTTTTTGCACTTCTCAACATAGGTAGCACACAAGTACACTACCTCTCTTGAAAGATAACTTCCTACAAACAGATTGGAAAAAATTATCAAAAGGGCTCTCAAGTGTTAGGTCATGACTTGCAAAAACAACTTAGTTGATTGATGTGATTTGTTGGTAATCACAAAGGGCATGAATAGTTTACTAAGTTGGGAGGGAATTGGATCTTTAAATGTACTTTATGAAATTCTAGAAGTGAAGTGCAATTGCTACAAGTTCAAAACATTAGTCTAAAACTCCATATTTAACATCAAATTTGGCTTTACAATGATGTTGGAACTTTTCCTTATCTTCAATTTCAAAAGGTCAAAATGGAAAAGTGATAGAAGAGTTCCTAGACCTACAACTAATGATGAATAGAGATAATGGAGGATGCTATAGTGGACAACCATCATAAAACCGAGTTCCACTTAATCAGAAAAACTATCAGTCTCATGAAACTAGTGCTATCTTCTAAGGTCTACAAATTTTCAACTATCCATTCACCATATACCATGAACAATAGATGAATTTTAAGTGCAACAATAAGTTAATGTTTAGACTAGCTTTACACTATTTTTCATTATTAAAAAATAGCAAAAATCATGAACATGAAAGGCATCAACACAATAACATTCTCTACTATCAATGAACAACATGAAACTAACTACTAAAATAAACTTGAAATACTTAGAAAAACAAACTAAATCTACTAATTTTGAGAAGATGAATCATGCAACATGTGAGAAACACGAGAATCCACCAAAACAATGTAATTCTATTAAAATTTTTGCAGCATGTCTTTACACAAAAACTCAATTCTCTCTTTGTAAATGAGGGGAAACCCTTATTTATAGTTTTCCAAAAGTGAAATGAATGGCCAAGATTTACTTTCATTGTGTGGTGAAGAATCCTTTTACATTAGGGTTTCACCTACCCCCAAAATATAACATTATAATTTTTTTTTTATCTCATTCCTAGTTTGTCCTCCAATGGATCTAACACTATAACTATTTTGTCTTCCAGTAAATTCCTTCCTTTTCCAACTATGCTATTAGAAATCTTCATCAATCATTATTTTTCCTTCATTCTTCTGAAGGGTGGCATACTCTATAAATTTTTGAATCAATACTTCAAGCTTGTTCCATTCCATGATGTCCAATTGGAGGACTTGAAAGCTCAACCTTTTGAATATTTCTGTGATCTTCTCCCAATGATTGGTTCATTTTGGTGTCGCCTTGATTACTTGCTTAGACCGAGTGAATTCCCTCACAACAATGTCAATGAAATCTAGTGTTAACGCATCTATTTCCCCTTGCTCCATCTTCTTATAGAAGAATGGATTGATTTTCTCTAGATCTAGTTCGAAGGTGGGCATGTCATAATTAGTCATCATCTTGAGGTAGTCCTCATTGTCCGTTTTGTGCTGTATAACCCATTTGATTTCAAGATCAACCTCATGCAACACTCTTTCCAAGACTTCCCTTTGGTGATCTAAACCCCTTTTCCAAGTTTCTACTAGCTAGTGGCCATCTTTGAAGAGTGCTAGTTCCTTTTCCCATGTCTTATGGGGCATCTTAATAATGTCCTTGAGATTTGGATATGTTATCCTATACAACTCAGTGAACCAATGGCATGTCTTCTATGTGGCCTCTAGTTGATTTTTCAAATATCAAAATTTATTAGACATTCAAGCAGCATGGCATATACACATGTCACCATTGTAAAGCACTCATTAGAACCACTCCATACTGGCCTTGGTCAAATTCTTCATTTTCTCAATTCTAGTAAGCTCTTCTTGAGGGAGAAGAGGGGGTGTAGATGATGTTCTTGTAGCTTCTTTCTTAAAGGATGTCCATTGTTGAATATACGTGGTGAGATCCACCACTTGTGCCTTTAGTTCCTCCTTAGAGGATTGATCCTTGTTCATTTTTTGCATGATTTTTACTACTGACCCCTGGAATTCATCAATTTTTTTCTCTCTAGTTGCTGGGCCTAAGTTGATGATAGAGATGCTATAGCTATGTCCTTCATTTTTTTCCAACACTACGGGAGCAATCTATATTATTCTTGATCTAGAGGCATCAATTGTAATGTGAGAGTGGACTCAAGGTTTCTTTTCCTTCATTTCCTTTGTTTGCACCCTTGCCAATATTTCCTTGAGTCACATATTTCGATAAACAACCATAGGGGATTTCTTTTGTAGCTTCCTCTCTAGGCAATTAGGCACCTGGGTTTCTCCTTTTGGTGATTCATGATCACCTTCCTCTCTTTTGATGAGGGCACAAACCCGAGACACAGAAAATAAACCACAAACTAGAGAATAATTTTATTATTCAGAAAATGGAACTTCTTACATGCAGAGGATCTCAAATCCCCAAGTTCTACAACACATGCAAGCTACAGAAAGTTACAGAATAACCCTTTCGCAATATGCGAGCTTGTCCCCAAAAAGTTACCCAAAAATTAGAAAACCCGCCCATAAATAGAGCTCCTCATTTCTTTGGAGCCAAAACAACATTCAATTTGAGTTTAGGCAGTTTGGCGCCAAAAATTTACAACATGAAGTTCAAATTCAAAAGAGCATTTGCAATGGCATCTTCTAGAAAGTGCGCCAACTTCGCGGGGTCATAACTTTTGATCCAAGACTCCGATTCGCGAACCGTTCAAACCGTTGGAAAGGTCTCAAAGTCAAGAAAGTGATCAAAATTTTCTACGCCGATTTCAAAAAGTTTTGGGGCCATTCCAGAAGCTCTAAGTGCCTCAAATCCCACTCGGAAGATTTTCAGGTGCAAATCTGGGAAACTAAAACTGCAATATCTTTCAACCCAGGAACCGAAATGAAGAACCGTAAATTGGGAATTTCATTATGATGAAAAGGGTATCCAAAAATATAAAAACATCTAAAAACTGAGAAACTTGAAAATTAACTATTTTTGGGTGATGCAAGATTGCCCTTACACCACTGGATGCTCCTGCATCAGACACCCAGGGTAATTTGAGAAGTGACCTTGTCATGTCTCAGATGGTTGAGGAAAACCCAACCAGTCAACCACTGCCTTAGATAGCCAGGATGAATCTTCGACAGGCCTTCCTCTCCATTTCACCAGATATTCTTCATACTGCCTGTTTCTGGTACTCCTTCCCACACGACTATCCAAGATTGCTTCAATCTCCTCCTTTTCTGAAGTAGGTGCTGGAATCCTACACTGTTCCATCATTGGTACTTCCTCTGTGCCACCTTCATGATACTCTGTCAAATTGAAATGTTGAACACAGGGGAAATGTTGATTCCATCAGGCAACTCTACCTCATATGCATTCCCTGAACCATGCTTCTGCAAAATCTTACAGGGACCGGACTTCTTCATCTTCAATTTGTTATATGTTCCCACTGGAAACCTTTCTTTCCTCAAGTGGACCATCACTTCATCACCAATCTGAAACTCCTTATACCTCCTTTTCTGATCTGCCTTAGCCTTATACTGCATATTCATCTTGTTAATATGTTCTTTTACCTTCTCATGTATATCCTTGATGTGTTCTGCAAAATCTTCAGCTTCAGCACTTATTTTATTCTCCTGGTCCATCTTCCTCAATTCTGGAGCTGTTCTGGGGCTACCTCCATACACAATCTGGAACGGCGATCTACCTGTGCTTCTGTTGACAGAATTGTTGTAAGAAAATTCTGCTTGGGGTAAGATCAAGTCCCATCCCTTGGGTTTATCTCCTACCAAACACCTCAGTAGGTTACCCAGACTCCTATTAACAACCTCTGTCTGCCCATTTGTTTGTGGATGGTGTGTAGAACTGAACTTCAACTCTATCTTCAACTTCTTCCACAAGGTCCTCCAAAAGTACCCCACAAATTTTGTGTCACGATCTAAAACAATACTCTTTGGCAGACCATGTAGCCTCACCACCTCTTTGAAGAACAAGTCAGCAATGTGGACTGCATCATGGGTCTTCTGACATGGAATGAAATGTGCCATCTCTGAAAACCTATCAACTACCACAAATACTGAATCATTCCCTCTTTGCGTCCTTGGCAAACCAAGAACAAAGTCCATACTTATATCCTCCCAAGGCCTCTCTGGTATAGGTAAGGGCTGATACAAGCCTGTATTCTGGCTCACTCCTTTAGCCATCTGACACACCCTACAACTCTGCACAAACTTCTTCACATCTTGTGATAACTGAGGCCAATAATAATGCTCACTAATAATGGCAATGGTCTTATCGACCAAAATGTCCCGCCATTCCTCCACTATGCTTCTCCTTTATTAGGTTTTCCCTCATGGAACTCCTCGGGATGCACAATTGACTTCCCTTAAATAACATGCCATCTTGGATTATGAAATATAGCCATCTTGTCCTGTCCACTGTAATAGGTTCCTTGCAAGCCTTCCAAGCCTCTGCAAAATTAGGATCTTCTGCATATAGTGTCTTGAGTTCATTGAACCCAACCACTTCAATCTGCATCTTTGTCATCAATGTATGCCTCCTACTTAAGGCATCTGCAACCCTATTTGACTTCCCACTCCTATGTTTCAAAACAAAGGTATAACTCTGTAAAAACTCTACCCATTTCATATGCCTCTAATTTAATTTTTCCCTGACTATTTATGTATTGCAAGGCCTAATGATCAGTATATAGAAAAAATTCCTTTGGCAACAAATAATGTCTCCATTTCTTTAATGCTTGAACTGTGCATAAAATTCCTGATCATATACATAATACTTTCTCTTGGAATCATTAAATTTTCCTTTGAAACTAGGCAATGGGCTTACCTTCTTGGCTCAACAACGCTCCAATGGCACAACCAGCATCACAATCCACAGAAACACCTTGTTGAAATCTGGGAGGGATAGAACAGGTTGCTTTGTTACCTTCTGCTTCAATAGTTCAAAACTCTTTGTCGCTCCAGTGCTCCACTTGAATTCTTTTCTATCCCTTCTCATTGTTTCAGTCAGGGGTCCATAAATACTACTGAAGTTTCTAATGAACTTTCTATAAAAACTAGCCAAACCATGGAAATATCTCACCTCGGTAGTAGTTCTTGGGGTAGGCCATTCCAGAATAGCCTTCACCTTCTCTAGGTCCATCTTGAGACCTTCTGCTGAGACAACAAACCCCAAGTACACTAACTCCCTCTTCACAAAAATGCACTTCTTCAGATTAATCAACAATTTCTCTTCTCTTAACTTCTCAAAGGTTCTCCAAATATGCATCAGATGCTCATCCAACGTCTTACTGAAAATCAAAATATCATCTAAATACACAATAACAAAGCTTCTTAGAAATTATTTTAGTACCTCGTTCATGAGCCGCATGAATGTGCTCGGTGCATTGGTTAGCCCAAAGGCATGACTAACCACTCGTGCAGGCCCTCTTTGGTCTTGAAGGAATTCTTCCATTCATCTCCCTATCGAATCCGGATCTAGTGATATCCACTCTTCAGATAATCTTTGTGAAGTACTGAGCTCCACTCAAACAGTCCATGAGGTCATCCATCCTTGGCAGGGGAAATCTGTACTTGATTGTTATCTTGTTTATGGCTCAGGAATCTGTACACATCCTCCACTCCCCATCCTTCTTTGGTGCTAGTACTGCAGGTACTGCACATGGGATCAAACTCTCCCATATCAAACCCTTTCTCAACAACTCTTGAACTTGTTTGTTCAACTCCTCATTTTCTATTGGAGTCATTCTATGAGCTGCCTTTATTTGGAAATTGCCCGTGAATCAAGTCAATCTGGATGGACTCCATTTGCCTTACTGCGGGTAAACCCTAGGTACATTATCAGAAACAATATCCTGAAACTCATCCAACATCCCAGAAACTTCTTCTGGAACCTTCTCACCATCCTCCTTACTCACTCTAGGAATCAATGCATAACACACATGCTCATGCTTCATACCTTCTAAAAATTTTCTTCCATCTACATAACAAATTCTAGCACTACTGCATACCTTTTCTTTGGTCTCCTTCAGGGGTTTCAACTTGTGACGAACCTCATCCTTTGTCAAGGAATAAGTGTTTACATGGCCATCATGTATAGCTCACCTATCAAACTGCCATGGCTTCCCCAACAACATGTGACAGGCATCCATGGGGATGATATCACAGAGTACCTCATCATGGTAGCTCCCGATCTTGAACTTTACTAGGCACTGCTCATTGACTAAAAATTTGTGGTCTTTCTGTAACCAGGTAATCCGATACGGACGCGGGTGTTTTTCCCTCTTCAGTTTCAACTTTGTGACCATCTCCTCTAACACCAGATTGTCGGTGCTCCCATCATCAATAATGACCTCATAGCATTTTCCTTCACACTTGCACCTTGTGTGAAACAAATTCTTCCTCTGTTTTGGTTCCTTTTCCTCAGTCACCAGGGCTCTCCTAATCACTAGGGCTTCTCCCCTTTTAGCATCATCTGAATGTTTAGATTGGGCCTCCTCATCTGCATGCGCAACCCTTCCACGACCTTCTGGCCTTTTGTCTGCCCTTCCTTGGTGTTGTGGACATTCATAGGCTCGATGCCCTTCTTCACCACACTGGAAACACGTTTCTTTGAAACCACCTCTTCCAGATCCTTGTCCATATCTCCCTCGTCCTCTACCTCTTTGATCACCACTGTTTTGATCACGAGGGTGGTAGAAGTTGTCATTCCTTTGGCTTCGGCTGGTACCCACATCCTCACTTTTCTTTTCATCATCATTTCGGCTTCCGAAGGTCTTCCACTGCCCCTTCCGCTTTGACCTCCTCATCCTTTTTGCTTGCCATCAAATCTTTTGTTCAACTTCTCTTCCACCTTCAGAGCAAATTGATACACATCCTCAATGGTGGTCATTCTGACTAGGCTTAACTCCTCTGAATGCTCGGTCGTAACCCATTAAGATATCGGGCTACCTTCTCCTTATTGGCCTCTGTGTGACCCGTTCTGATGATTATCCTGTGAAAATCTTCAGTATATTCTTTCACAGATCTGCTTCCTTGCTTCAACCCTTGCAATTTCTTCAACAGATCTAACTCGTAGTCCACTGGTATGAACTGCTTCTTCAGCTTCTCTACCATGCGATCCCATCTGGTGATCTTGACTTTTCCTCTTCGATTTCTTTCCATTGGACCTCTTTCCACCAAATACTGGCATGGCCCTTCAGCTTCATTTTTGCAAACTTAACCCGATTTGGGTCCTCTATTTCCTCATACTCAAAATATTCTTCTAACTCGTTGATCCAGTCGATCAACTCTTATGGGTCCAGACTTCTGGAATAACTGGAGACTTCTACTCTGGGTCTTTTCCCGATCTTTGAAATGGCCCTTATTAGCCGCATTTAGTCTTGATCAATTTCTTCTTCTTCCTCTTCTACGTCTAAACCTTCTTCCTCTCCTTCATCCTCACTTTCCTCCCTCAGGTTTAACCCTCTTCTCAACTGCTCTTGTAATGCATCAACCTGTCTTTGGAGGGCTGCCAGTGCATCTCTTCCACCAACATTTCTGCCACCTCGACCACCTCTGACACCACCACGCCTACCAGGCACCACTCATGGAGGCATCTTTCTTGACCTTGACCCACAACCACGGTCTTGGTGCAAACTGCCTCACGATCGACGATCTGTCCACACGCTCAAGAAAACCTGCTCTGATACCACTTGATGAGGGCGCAAACCCGAGACACAGAAAATAAACCACAAACTAGAGAATAATTTTATTATTTAGAAAATGGAACTTCTTACATGCATAGGATCTCAAATCCCCAAGTTCTACAACACATGCAAGCTACAGAAAGCTACAGAATAACCCTTTCACAATATGCGAGCTTGTCCCCAAAAAGTTACCCAAAAATTAGAAAACCCGCCCATAAATAGAGCTCCTCATTTTTTTGGAGCTAAAACAACATTCAATTTGAGTTTAGATGGTTTGGCACTGAAAATTTACAACATGAAGTTCAAATTCAAAAGAGCATTTGCAATGACATCTTCTAGAAAGTGAGCCAACTTCGTGGGGTCATAACTTTTGATCCAGGACTCCGATTCGCGAACCGTTCAAACCGTTAGAAATGCCTCGAAGTCAAGAACGCGCTCAAAATTCTCTATGTCGATTTCGGCAAGTTTCGGGGCCATTCCGGAAGCTCTAAGTGCCTCAAATCCCACTCGGAAGATTTTCAGGTGCAAATCTGGGAAACTAAAACTGCAATATCTTTCAACCCAGGAATCGAAATGAAGAACCGTAAATTGGAAATTTCATTATGACGAAAAGGGTATCCAAAAATATAAAAACATCTAAAAATTGAGAAACTTGAAAATTAACTATTTTTGGGTGATGCAAGATTGCCCTTACACCACTGGATGCTCTTGCATCATCTTTGCTCATGTGAAGGTTGTTTCTCTCTATGGCCTAGGGCTTCTTGTTCTAT
Organism: Sequoia sempervirens; assembly: GCA_007258455.2. NCBI lineage: Eukaryota > Viridiplantae > Streptophyta > Pinopsida > Cupressales > Cupressaceae > Sequoia > Sequoia sempervirens. Next base: position 85,217 of record VDFB02276290.1, on the reverse strand, counting down.
TCTCTCTTCTTCATCAAAGTCCTCAATATGTATAGCCTTTTTCATGTCCAACTCGATAATGGCTATATTTTCTTTAGTAGCACCTTCTTTTTGATGCATTTCCTCTTTTGGATGCTTGAGCTCAACATGATGCTTAGGCTCAAGGCTCTTCTTTGATGCATCTTCTCCTTTTTATAATTCTTTCTCTCCTTCATCCCTTTTAGGAGGTACATAATTTTCTTGAATGGTGCCTTTGTCTTTCCTACTTAGTGTAGACTCTTCGAGTATCTCTACATGGACATTAGTATCTTCTTTCTCTCTAGAGGGTTACCCTTCTAAATCAACCTTTTCTCGTACTTCCTTGACTTGGTGGGACAAATCTTCTTCAAGCTCCTAATCTAAGGTTTCTATGATATATTTGGTTTTGAGAGCCTCAATATCTTCCTTTGAAGAGTGTAACCTTTCTTGATTAGATGCCACCTTATCCAGATTTATGCTTAGTCTACCCTCTGAGTGTTCAATTTAATCATCCTTAAAGGGGTCCTTGGGGTATGTGTAGGAACATCATAGAAAAAATAGGCCCTTAAGTGGAAAAAAATTCAAAAAAATTAGAGTTAGGCAACTTGACATAAAAATTTGAATAAGTTATCTATATTATCTCAAAAATATGTAAGAATAGAATATGTAGAAAATTGAATGTATTTTCTAAATGAATAGGTTTATTTATTTATTTTAAATCTATTTGGTGAAAATTTGAAATTTTAATGTAGTAGTACTTAAATTTTAGAGAGAAAATAAGAAGTAGGTGTTTGTCTGACCACCCTAACCACAATAAAATGATAATATTTTTTTATAATATTTTAGATATAAGTAGAGGACTTATGTCCCAATGTTATGCATATTTTTTTGAAATTTTTTCTAGGTAAATAATTAATTATGAATTTTTTATTACAAATTTTAAAAAATATAAAAGCTCATATGTCTCACCACCTTAACTTGGTCAAAACTTCATGAAATTCATTTTTTTAATCCTATAGTATGCAAAGAATAAAATGTGATGCATGTTTTGGATTCAAAAGATGTGATGTTGTTTGAAAGCTATAGATATTCTTCAATCAACCTATCAATCAAGACTTTAGTTGTAATTCAAATAGAAAATGAGTAATAATTATTTATTAAATTCAAAGTAAAGCATAATTTATATTGGTAGAAAGTTGAGAATCTCCTTTAAAAACCCTTTTCATTTCATCAATTTTGGGTAAGAGAAAAGTTTCCAGCAACATAACTTACACATACCCATCATATTGCCACTTTTTGGCCCATCATGATCCTACACATACCCCTCGAGCTCTTCAATTATTCCTTTTTCAGCCTCCTTTTGGTGTTTCTCCATCTCTTTAGATATTTGCATAGTGGCTTTCATCTTTGGTGGCTTTGTAGGTGGCAGAGGAATGGGAAAGTTGGTGACAATCTGAGCCATTAGGGCATAAATATTTGGATTTATAATCACCCCATATATTTCAGCAATTATGCCTTGTATGTACTTTGTAAAGGCTTCTAGAAGGGTGAGAGGTGGCATAGTGGTAGTGGCAGTTGTAGCCTTTGGAGCAGAGAGAGTAGGGAGTGGGGGAGGCAAGGAGGTAGATGATAGTGGGGATGTCATGGATGAAGAGGAATCTAACACCATTATCAGGGCCATAGGTGAGGTAGAAACAAGGTAGACTAAGATGTCCATAATAGGTGGTGAGGAAAAAAGTAGTACCTAAGATGCCAAAGGTGGAGGAGTGGAAAAGCTAGTAGCAATGGTGAGATCAAAGGTAGGAGGTGGTGATTGTGGCTGATCAACCTCATCTTATCCTTCATGTTGGGGATCCTCCTCAATTATTGGAATTTCACTTTCAAATCCCCTTGATTTCTTTTTTTTCTTTGAGGACTCTCCCTCTGCAACCTTTTGGGTGTATAACTTGTGCCTGGGATGGTGTTGAGGCACATCCTTCCTCTTCTTTGATCATGTTTCTAGAGGGGATTTAGTGCATTCCTTAGTTGGTGCAACAAATACTCCATTGTCAGTTTCACTTTCAAGCTCATCCTCGAGCTCACCATATGTTAGTACTGCACCTTATACTTTGAGATGAGAAATTTGGGCATCTACCCATTGTCTGGTTCTATTCTCAACTAGTTGCAGTACTATATCAAGGTCATTGACCTCTCCATCATGCTAGTCTATCAACAGTAGTAGCAAGTTGGCCACAACATCAAATCTCTCATTGACTAGGGTGTCCTCCTTTTCTACAATTTGATCAAGCACCAAACATTGATTTATTGACCTTACAAACTAGGCCAGCATTCACATGTAGTGCCTCATTTGCTCTTCCTTGTCATCTTGACAGTTGGCCTAGAAATATTCAACATGTGGATTTTGAGCATATTGTTTCCCAACTAACTTTTTTAGTTTCCCATATGAGTCAATTCTTCCCTGAGTTGTGTGGAGGTCTAAATTGTATTCCACAATCTCCTTTCCTAAATACTTTGTGCATTGGGTAGTGGGACAGGCATACATTCCTTCCACAAAGGTGAGGGGATATGGGATCCTTGCTTTTTGTTTGTCACTTAATAGGGCATGAGAATTCTATAAATTTATGGAGACCTCCAATAGGATCATTCAGTTGTTTGGGTATCACATCTTGTAGGGCCTCTCAGAGAACCCTTGTATTCTAATACAGGTGATTTTTGGGAACTATATGGACAAGTTTCTGAACCATAGGATAAAGGCCCTGGTGCTATGTGAGACTCTTCTTTCAAAGTCTCCTCCCAAGAGTCTAATAAGATGCCCAATGAAGGAATCATTTACCCTCTTATATAACTTCTTGAAGTTTCTATACTATAGTTGAAGGTATTGGTCATACACTTTAAGTTCTCCTCTCCTTGGATTTGGATTATTTGCAACAAAAAGGCCCTTGTATGTGAATGCTTCTGCTAGTAGATACACCAAGTAGGAGGTCATGCAAAACTAGGATGTTTTCTTCATAGCCATAAATTGGTTGTGCATGTTGTCACTAATGATTTTAGCCCAATGAAACTTTGTTTTAACCTGGATGATCTCCTTGATCTATGAATTAGAACATCCATTCCTAAAAGAAGGAAACAATGGTGAGGCCAATTACCCTACTCAACAAAGTGACCAAATCATAATACTCCTCATAGAAGTGTCTCTTGAATTTTTCACGTGTGACCTTGGAAACACTACCCTTCTTCTCCTTCAACCAATGTTGGTTGATCAACTTATTGCATGCTAGAGGATTTTCCTTCCACATATTTTTGGCATATTTCTTCTCTATTTCTTCCATCACGTCAAATGTAGGAATATAGAAGGTTTTTCCTATGGACCTAGAAGACAAATCTGCCAACACTCTGCCATCATGATCAATAATCTTTTTGCTGCTATGATAGCATTCCTGACATACCATTACTAGTTCAAGAGCTACAAGCACAAGCGGAAAGCTTACTACCTTGGCCACTCTTTCTGATTTTTAGTTCATTTTTAGTTGTAGGTTTGATCATGACCTTTTGTCAAAACTCATCTATGTCTACATGCCCAAGGTTGGTATTTGATATAGAATCCTAAGTGGAGGTGATTTTAGAGGTGCATTCCATCCCATGGAGCTAGAATTTCATTTGATCTTTCTCCTCTTTCTCTCTTGGAACTTTTGTAGGCTTCTTTCCTTTATCTTTCTCGACAAGCTTCCCCAATGGTCCCATAGTAGATTCCATAAATCCTACATACAAAGGTCCAATAAGAATATTCATATAAAAATCAAGGGAGCATTAGTTAAATCTTGTAAAACAAGGTCTAGATCAAAAAATAAACTTTAAAAGATCATAAAATTCATCAATATCCATCCTTCAAGTCTTGTTTGGGTTAAATTCAAAGGTATGGGCCTAGGGATGCAGGTTCCCTAGGCTGGAAGCTGTCAGGAGTAGGATAGGACCGGGGTCACAAAAACTCACACTTGAGGAAATCAGTTATGAAGTCCTTGGAAGCACTTGATTGGTCAGTTTACTTGTGTGGAGGTAGGTCTTGCAGATGCTTGCATCTCTACCATTGAGAAATGGTAGCTAAGAATCAAAAGCCCATATGGGGAGTTTTGCAATGCAAGACCCACATATAACTTTGATGGTTTGAGCTAACTCCATTTGGTTTGATCAATTTGAGGAATTTGTGTAGGGACTGGTCGAAATTCACTGTGTAAAGGCTATTTAGGGAAGGTGGTGATGAGGTGATGGTTCGCAAGTAGTGGTCTACACACACGACCTGCAAAGCATTTGGCTTAGTCATTTTGTTTTGAACAATCTTAAATGGAAAAGGAGAGCCTGAACTCTGCAATGTGGATGGACATGGTTCCTCAGATGCTTGGAATGATGATGATAATAGGGTAGTCTATAGATGACCCCTGTAGATGTTTGCTTGCAAGGAGAGTTTTAACTTGCACCTTCACTTGGGATCCCTAAATGGCAAGGAGAAGTGTGGATTTTGTGATGCAAGTGGGAGTGATAGCTCAATTTTTAAGAAATGGCATTATGGTGGTGGCGAAGAGCCAATGGAGGACCACATTAAACAACCTACAAGGAATACTTAGCTTAGGTTTTTCCTACATAAGCGGTGAACAACCATTGGGGTAGCAAGATCCACCATGTGGGGAGGAGCCTTGGCTTGGGCACTAAAGAAATAAAATTCAAAATGATGGTAGAGAGTAGTTGGAAGCCCACAAGGGAGACTTGGTATCATTTTCACTTTAGTAGAGGCAACCCAAGTGGGGCCCACAATGCGGGATATAGGTAAAGGCCTACCATTTTGAGAATGGCCACAAATCAAGGGCAGGTCGCACATGGCTACCTGAAAAGGAAAACCTCTAAGGATTTGAAGATTTGAAGTTTTTTGTTTAAGTCTTCCACCATTTTAGGTTTTTTCTAGGGTGGTAGTGGGATGGCGTCCACTCGCATGTGATAGTCCACAATGGCGGACCTACTAAGGAATAAAGACTTAGGTTTTATGTTTAAAGCTTTGCATTCAGGTTTCCATCAGGATGGTAGTGAGGAGGGTGCAAGCCACGAGAGATTCAAGGCTCTTCGAAGTATAGCACTAACCAAGAAAAGTTCTATGTAGCTTTAAAGGATGGAATTTGAATGAATTTCAAAGGATTCTCAAATGGGTTTATGCATAATTTAATGATTAAATGACCACTGAAAGGAGTTTAAGGTTTCTCTTAATATTTTCAATTAATTTTAGAAGAAACTAATTCATAAAATATGTGTTTTAAGTTAGCTGCAATGGACATACCTAGAAATCACGAAGAAATGCAATAAAGATTATGCTTTAGATGCTTCAAGAGGTGATGTAGGAATGCAAGCTATGACAATCATTTTTCTCTAACAAATTTCAAATTTGGTCAATGAAAATGACAAGTTGGATAGCTATTTATAGGAAAAAGTGCATTAATGACTTGCATTAAATGTGAGTACAACAACTAGTAGGGTAGTTGGGTATGAAGTTTGATGGGATAGTAGTGGGAAAGGTAGAGCCAACAAGGCAGAAGGACCTTGAGACATCACCGTTCATGAGCAATGAAGGGATGATGGTCGAGAAGAGTGCGGGACCCACCATGCAGATGGAAATCCTAAGTTAGCTGTCGATGAAATGGCAAAGAGCCAGTAGTAATGCACAAAGGGAAGCCTACAAGTGTAGACTTGTAGGAGCTAGATGACATTGGGGAAAAAGGAAAAGAGAAGTCTACATGAGATCCTCCATAGGAGCCAAGGACTTAGAAAATCCTTGGGTGGTGAATTTTGGTCAACTGACAAAGGTTAAAATTGAGAGAGGGTACCCATTCTAAATGACTTGTGTGTCCTATAGGTACAACAGAAAGGTATCAAGCCACCATCAGGGTTTGACTTATTAAAATATGTCAACATTACACCTCCTACAACCCTGGTTCCATCACAAGATCCAAATGCTACAATGGTCTCATAAGTCCCACACGTTCCCGAGGTCACACCCCATGATACATAGTGCCAACAAAGATTTGGAAATGTTGTTCATTATCAAATACCAACCCCTAATGTTCCAATTTTAGTGATGGGGGAAGCATATGAACCTAACATTCCTCAAGGCCCCAATCCTAAAAATCCTCTTATTATTTCACTACTATATTCAGTTTCATTTTTTGATGAACATTTGTTGAAATTTTGGCAAACTCTCGTCGGAACACCGACGAACCACTGCAAAAAATTTTGTCATAACATTTTTGTCACTTTATCAACACACCTTGAAATGTCAAACTCATGACGTAACTTCCTTGGTACTCACCATGGTAAAGGTTTCTTACATTCATCAAAATTTCGATGAAACGTGTGTCGTTTATCGATGAATTGTAGCTAGAAAACAAGCGGTGAAAATCAACCAAAATGTTAGAACACCACCAACCAATCATCGAAATAGCAATGAAATAGGAATGTTAGAATGTCATTTATTCTCTTAGAGGTACAAAAATTTTGTCGGTCACCTTTCGAAGTTTCGTCGGTCATGTTTGTCAAAATTTCAACGAAACTGTGCAATTTAAAAAAAAATGTAATTGGCTAGTGTAAAGCCGAATTCGACAACATTTTCCAATGTCCTCCCTACCTGTTCCAAAAGGGGAGCTTTGTAATAGGTTATGGACATCCATCAAAACATAAAGGATAGAGGATTTCCAATTAGTTGTAGTTGCAGCTGCCCTATTAGACATGTATGCAAAATGTTGAAGCATAGACAAGGCACATGAACTGTTTGACAAAATGCCTCAAAGAAATGTCATCTCATGGAATGCAATGATTGTAGGATATGCAAAAAATAGATTTGTTCAAAAGGCTTTAGAAATTTTAAAGAAAATGTAATTAGCTAATGTAAAGCCAAATTCGACAACCTTTGTGAGCATCCTCCCTTCCCGTGCTAAAAGGGGAGCTTTGGAATAGGGTATGGACATCCATCATAACATAATGGAAGGGGGAGTTTTGTCAAATATTATAGTTGGAAATTCTCTAGTAGACATGTATTCAAAATGTGGAAGTATAGATAAGGCATGTGAACTATTTGATGGAATCGCTCAAAGAGATGCCATCTCTTGGATTCCAATGATTGTAGGATATGCTAATGATGTTTCAATAACTTTGGGTGTTTATCTTCTCCCCATCAATTTGTATGCAATTGAAATGTGGCTACTTTTGTTATCTCTTATGTGCATAAACAACTATTTTTCATGTGTGTACTTCAAAAGAAAATAATGATAAAATTACCAAGTTTCAAAGTTACTACACAAGAGACCTTGCAAATGATAATAATAATGGTGGTTGTATTTGAGAAGGCATTAGGTAAGAAATTTCCTCTAAAATTTGTTGATAAACCTAAATATTTTGAAACTCTATATGCATTTATAGAGAAGGTTGAGAAGGAATTGAAGTGGGAAAGCATTACATGGAAGATCTATTTGTTTAGTGGCCATTGGAATGTTGAATTCCCTAATATATGACCTCAAGAATCAATTAGAAATCAATAAAAAATTGAAAAACTATATATTCTCTTTTTTGTAAGAGGATGGAATTTTGGGTTCTTTCACATTGTACAACAACAAAAGAGTGAGTTTTCTTTCTTCATCATATAAAAAAATATATACTAGGAAAAACACATAACTTTTGTTGTGATCTAGCTAAAGATGCCCAGATCATATATAAAGCTTCCTAATGGTTATAATTCAGGAGTTAATGCATAGTAACATGGCATTTAGACAAAGGAGCAAACAAGGTTTTTTGACCAAATCACTACAACCAAATATTTGTATTAAGCACTTGAGTTACCCCCTTGCTGCATATCCTATTATGAATTCGCTAAAGCACTTGGATCTTATACAATTTTATGTGCATCTTCAGTTATTATAAGTCACAAATAAATTCTTTATTAACTAATCAGAAAAATTTTCTACCTTTGTTTGTACTTTAGAAATGATAATTTTTTCAAAAAAATAAATGATCTACATACCTGTAATCTCACAATGCTACTTATTTGTTCACAGTCCAAATATTGGAAGATAATATACTCATCAATATGATTTATGAACTTAGGTCTGAAGGTGGCCTATGCTACTTCATTATAAAATAAGAATCCAAAAGCTTGATTACCCTTGTTGAACCACTTAACTTTAGCACCTTCATTTGTACATTTTTTTTCTACCCCCATTGTAACTCTATATAACTTCTTGTTCTTTAGTATTAGTTGAACCTTAGTTTTCCATTGATGGCAGTTAAATGGAATTAGAAGAGGAGAGAGAACATTTGAATCCATGATTGTTTATTGTTGCAAAAAATTTAGAAGTGCAAAAAAGAAAATATAGGAGGAAGAAGTACACACAACACAGGGCTATCCACAAGATAGTCAACTGTCTTTTTGTAGCCAACCAATTAGGCCTCTTGGAGCAACTGTCTTGTTGTTTTGGTCCATTTCTCTTTTTCAATTCACTATCATGAAGGAAGGTTTTGAGGCCTTGTAGGGGCATATAATACCTATCTAATTTCAATGGTTTGAGCCTAGTACAAGCTTGTATGTGGATTTTATTTTGACTATCCTACTAGGAAGGGCTACAAGGGTTAAAAGGGTAAAGAGGCCTAACACTTAGAGCAATGAGAAAATGGAGTTTCCTAAGTGAGAATTAGGGTTTTAAGTTTTTGTTTGGTCCCATTTGACATTATCTAAGTGGTAACAAACCCTCTTGGTTGTGAGAGTACAAGAACCCTAGGTGAGTTGGGTCTTTTCCTTGAAGAAATAGGGGATTGGAAATGTCCACTTAAAGAGTATTTGAGAGAGTTGTACTAAGTTGGTGGTTTGATCATCTATTTGATCATCTAAAGAAGCTTCCCCTACTCAATCTCAATCACTTATTCCTACATAGTTCACTATCCTTGGTCTATCAATCACTTAATGTATTCTTTCCATGTCACAAAACAAGAATCTTCTATCATGAACAAGGTTGTAGTATGAAGGCCTATAGTATACTCTGGGATCTACTCATTTCCTATCAAATTTCCCCATAATAATCTTTTTTATTTTCATGATGGACATAAGCTAATGCATTATTCTTCAATTGTGACAAAACCTTTATGGAGTTACCCTCTCAAATGACACATGAATGCATAAATTTGAGAGGAAGATAGTAAGTTGAATGAATGTAAGTAGAGAAATTTTTGCATACCTACAGATGGTACAAAATTGCATGGTTAAGTGGAAGTGTCCCATCAACAACAAGATCCAAATATATGTGTATCTCTCTCAATAGAGCCTCTAAACCCTTCAGAGTTGTCTATTTTCCCACTAACCTATTATGCACAAAAAGTAAAATTTTAGAGTTATGTAACCACTATAAACAAAAGAAATAGAGCTTTGAAATCAAATCCACACACAACACAATGTGGTATTCACACAAATCCATACAAACAAGCTAAACTCAGAACATTGGAATGGAAACATCTTGAAATTATGATGTAGAGCATGGATTCAATTTAGAGGCACATTTAACAATAATGGTTTCTTCATGTAAAACATCAGTACAAGGTTCAAATAATAAAGAGATTGATGAAAGATACAGGAATTAAAAAGATACTTGCATGTAATAATTGGATTGAGCTTCTCTTTATTTCAAGAATAGTTTTGATATTCTCTACTTAACAGGGCCAACCACGTGATGGTGGAAGCTCATTTGGCCCCTCCCCCCCCACTCACATCACTCTCAATTCCCCATACCCAATCATATAACATTAATAATTCATTCATCCATTAATAACATATAACATTCATTCATTTAGTTGTTACATATTATCAAAAATATGGTTCTCATAATATGATTACAATCACTTTATTTGTGTTTCTCTAATTTTGAAGCTAAAAAAAGCTAAAGTGGAGTATCATTTTCTAAATCATCTATCCCCCCATCAGTTGTTCTACCCTCTTCTCTTGATCTTAATGTACACCTAGTCATATACTGATCATGACATGGAGGCTGCTTCAAGGGGGGTCTGCTGCAATAACAAAGAAATGTTAAATTGATATGTTTTGTTATTATTGTTACAAGTATTTTATTAATTAAAAGAACATTAGAGTGGTGATATTTACCCGATGGGGCCTTATTATGTTCCTGATCTTGGCGTATAGCCTTGTGCTTAACATGCTGAACACCTTCTAAATCCTGATCTAGAGTTGAAATGCGAAAGGTTACATTAATGAATACACTAATTGAAATTAAATATGTTTAAAAGAACATTAGAGTGGTCCTCTTTACCTGATAGGGCCACATCATGTTCTTGATATTCTCTAGCCTAATCATGCTTAACATCATGTTGATCACACTCTACATGCTCTAAAGTTGAAATACGAAAGGTTACATTAATTTCACCCACTAGCTTGCCAATTTGGTGAAATTGGCAACCTAACTTGAGAGGGATAGGAGTGAGTGAGTGATAGAGAGAGACTTGATAGAGGGAGAGGGGGTAGGAGAGAGAGACTTGAGAGAGAGAGAGAGGGAGGGAGTGGGAGATAGATAGAGGGTATAAGGGTTAAGGGTAGACAATAGAGGGCAGAGAGATATAAGGAGTGAGTGAGTGAGAGAGAGAATTGAGATAGGGAGAAGAAGTAGGAGGGAGAGACTTGAGAGAGAGGGAGGGAGTGGGAGAGAGAGAGGTGAGAGAGATAGGAGTGAGTGAGTGAATGAGAGAGAATTGAGCGAGGGAGACGGGTTAGCAGGGAGAGACCTGAGAGATAGAGGGAGGGAGTGGGAGAGAGATAGAGGGTAGAGGATAGATGGTATAAGGGTTAAGGGTAGAGAGTAGATGGGAGAGAGATAGAATTAGGGTATAAGGGTTGAGGGAATAGGGTTGAGGACCTATAGGGTCGATGGTTTAGGACCTACGTATGGTTGAAGAATTAGGGTATCAAGGTTGATGGCTTAGGGTTTAAGCATAGAGGGTAGAAGGTTTAAGGGTTTAGGGTTGAGGGTTGAGGGTTTAGGGTTTGAGGGCATAGGTTTTGGGGTTGAGGGTTGAGGGTAGAGGGTTAAGAGTTTAAGGGTAGAGGGATTAAGGGTTTTGGGTTGATGGTAGAGGGTAGAGACAAAGTGATAGAAAATAAATATATAAAAAATCAACTTTGTCATAACACGAGCATGTTTTGAAGTAATCTAACTTGGCCCACATTCTACGTATTCTCTTGGTTCTGCACATGTTCCAATAAAAAAGAGCTTTTTGATGATGTTGTGAAGTGTTAATGGATGTTTTTCACATTCCACCACAAATTTCATGATTTTTCTACCATCTTTTCATGAAATAGTATAGTTTTCACATTGAAAGTAATATAATATCAATTCAAGTCTGAATTCCATTCAAAAGTGATATAAAATTGAAATTTGAAGGGGTAAAAGCTTTTGTAAAAGCCAAATTGTTGAGGGGTTTGAAGAAAGAAGAAGCAAAGGCTACATAATTGGGTAGAAATCCTCCATTTGAAACTCTATTTTTTAGGTATGTGAAGTCTTTACACATTTTCTTTCATTCTATTATGCCTTGCTTTCATTTTTATTTATTTTTTCATATTCCATGTTGATCATTATTTTTTTGTCATTATAACCCTAGCTTGTCAATGCACATTTTGAATCACACAATTCTATAGACTTTACAATTACATTTTTAAACCACATCTCTTTGAGGAATTTTGTTATTTAACAATTGAATTACCTTGTGTATGCTTCCACATTTTGTATACACATATATATGGCATAAGTTATAAGGAAGTAAAATAGAACATCATTTCTCAATCCTTTATTATGCATGTGCATAAAATTTTTTGAAGCTTTCATTTTGGTATAGGAATGGGGGATGTTAGAAAATGTAATGAGTTTGGTCATCCATCCTACAAGTGCCCTAAAAATTTTGGTTCTACTTCAAGTGGGGGTGAAAGGAGAGGTGAAAAGGGAGTCCCAATTGTGCAAGAAGATGAAGGTGAAGGTGTCAATTCTCTGAGTTATGTTGTTGTACCAGAAGTTTTTGAATCTTTGATGTTAAGAAGACAACTCTTGAAGGCCTCCAAAGAGAAGTAACCAATGCAAAGGAGATCTCCATTCAAAACCACATGTAAGAGAAAAGGTAAAGTATGCAAGGTAGTGATAGATTCAGGTTCCACTGATAATATGGTATCAAGTGAAATGGTAGATAAGTTAAATTTGGTGAAAGTTCCTCATGAAACACCCTATAAGGTATCATGGTTAAATGATGATCAGTCACTTCTAGTTAATGAGTAGGCTTTAGTTTAGTTTTAGATTGGAGGGTACAAAGATAAGGTACTTTGTGATGTTTTACCAATGAGTTGTTGTCATCTATTGCTTGGGAGACCATGGAAATATGATAGAGATGCCATGTATGATGGAAGAAAAAACATCTACTAGATTGAGCATGATGAGAACACCTTTACTTTTCTTCCATTACAAGAAGAAGATAAGGATCAGATTAAGACAACCAAGGTGATCATGATGGGAAAGAAAGAGTTTGTGAAGTTTGAGGAAGACAAGGAAAAGGACTTTGCAGACATTGCAAAAGGAAATGATACTAGGATAGTAAGCTTCAAGGATGATTTAGAATTGAAAGGTGAAGATGATAGGAAGGTATCAAATTCATTTCAAGAGAAGACTAAGGATGAAGTGATTATGAAGAAGCAACATTTCTTGGGAGAGCATGGTGAGATCATGGTTGGGACAATGCTTTGTCCTATAGTGCCAAAAGAAGTTGGAAGTCAGTCATATTATACCATGATAGAGGGATATTTACCTAGTAAAATAGAGAACTCAAGGGCAGAGAACCGCAAAGTGGATATGAAGACAAATAGTGAAGTGAAAAAGGGTCTCTAGCGAAATCATATGAATGACTTCAAGCATGTAAGGGTAATGAAGGAGAGATTTCAAGGAACAAGAGGTAAATTTTTTTTACAAGTGTTCAAGCAGGGATAAATCTAGTTTTGAATATGGAGAAGGTTAGGGGACACACCACAAATTAGATGGTGAAAGTGGAACAATGCCAAAGTGGAAGCAAGCACAAAAAATGCAAGGACCAAGGAAAATCTTTAGTATGTAACTCAATAGAAAGGACAATCATATGAAGATATAGGTTGGAGAGAACTCAAGGGTAAGATAAAACATGTCTTTAATGTTCCTCATGGGACATGAGGTCTTCTTTGAGGGTGGTTGTATGGTGTAGGGCACCATAAAGGTCCAAATTTTGTAAGTTTTGAAATAAGGTCTTCAGTTAGGTTTTCTAGGTTTTTTAAGTCATTTTATATCAAATAAGATCATTTATACCATTTCTTGATGTAATGAGTACATTAGGTGGTTAGAAGGGTTAATTTGCAAAATATTGCAAAAAGTGCAAAATGTTGTTAATAGAAAATGCAAAAAATGCAACTTTTGAATTACAACGGTCATGAGGATTTGAGAAGGTAGTTTGTTGGTTAGGTTTTGGTCAGTTTTAGGAGGGAGAAGGTATATATGTCTTTGGAATCTCATTTTAAGGATTGACATTGCAATTTGGAAGAAGAAATAAATTGAAATCTCTCAAAATACAATACTTTTCTAGAAATTTCTCTATTTCTTTGGTCTATATAGAATTGTACATTGTGTTTTTAGGCTATTTTTTTTTTAGATCAATTGATATGTGTTTACCCCTTATTAGAGTTTGTTAAATCAAATTTTATTGTGTTTGAAGAGTTTTGTGGTGTAAATATTGAAACTGACCAAAAGAATAGGGGTTTGAGGTTTTGAAAGTCTAAAATGAAAATAGACCCATTCCACCTTTTGTAAACCTTGTAACTGAGTGGAATGAATCCCAATTAGTTATAATTAGTTATTCAAGTGTTTTTGGAGTGTGGGAGAGGCGATTTGATGGGGTTTGTAGGAAGCCCTAGTTGAGAAAATGTGTGTTTTAGAGTGAAATGTGTGTAATATTTGGGTTCAGCAATATTTTATGATCTTTTGAGTTTGTGTAGAAATTTCTAAGGTTGATTGAGACCTTGGTTGGCCATGGGAAAGTCTGGAGTGTGGTTTTTTAATAAACCCTTGTGAAATTTGGGAAAATTGAGGGTTTTGGGGTTAGAGGCCTTATCACACCATAAAAATTATGAATTTTGTGGTTTTGCAAACTGGTTAATGCTTCTCAATGGTGTTTTGTACTTGGAAGGAAAAATAAAGAGTGGTTTCTTTGGAAAATAGGCCTAATTGTTCAAGTTGGACAACGTAGTTGCTTGATTTGAGGGTGTTGGTCCAAAAGAGTCTTATGAAGTTTTGATGTATGTTAAAGAATACTTAAATGGGTGCTTGAAATGGTTGAAGGTTGGGGAGCTTGTTAAGAAATTTTGAAAGTTCTAGTTAATAAATTAGGTCTACTAACCTACTAGAGAGACTAGGTGAAATTTTGAATACAAGAAAAGATTGAGTTTTGGGGTAAGAAAAGTGGTTGGAATATCTTTGCATGATGAAAAGTGAATTGATTTCTTCCTTGTATGCCATCAATTGGTATTAGAGCATAGGAAGTAGACCTCTTGATGGAGAAGGCTGGAGTTTGAGAAAGGAAAAGGTGGAGTTTGAGGAGTCAAGATGCCTCCTAAAGCAAGCACAGTTGCTAGAAAGGTTGATACTAGAAGCCTTAAAGAAGGAGATTTTCGCATTGAAGTCTAATGTTGGGGTCACCATGGATGAAATTTATTTTGAAGAGGAATAAACTTCTAGTGAAGACAAGGATTTGGCTCTAGAGGATGTGATGATAGAAAAGATTTTGAAGGCTATGAAAGGTGATGGACATATAAAAATGGATTTACCTATGTATGGAGGTAAATTAGATGTTGAAGGGATCTTGGAATGGATAGGAGCCATGGAGAATTACTTTCAAAGTGAGCAAGTAGATGAAGATCACAAGGTGAAGAAGGATAAGATGAAGTTGAAAGGGCATGCTTTGCTATGGTGGAACTTTGTGCAAGATGAAAGGAAGAAAAAGGGAATGACCAAGATTACTTCTTGGGAGAGAATGAAGACAAAACTTAGAGGCAAGTTCCTTCCTAGTGATTACAATGTTCAATTGCTTAAAAAACTCCAAAATCTTAAGCAAAGGGACCTATATGTGTAAGCATACATTGATGAGTTCTATAGGTTAAACATAAGGACAAAGCATGAGGAAGAAGAAGAAAAAAAATTAGAAAGTTGTCTTAATGGTCTGAGGTATAATATTCAAGATGAAATAAGTTTAATGACACCAAAAATATTCGAAGAATTTTTTCAATTGGCTGCTAAAGTGGAAGAAAAACTCAACAGGAAGTAAAAGAAATCAATTAGAGGTAGGGGTAGTACCTCTAGAGGTGGATGAACCTTTTCCACATCAAGATAGTCTAATGAAGACCAAGAAGATGTAGGTAAAGGTAAAGAACAAGTGGCTGAATCTAGAGGTGGATTTAGAGGTCAAATAACAAGCTTTAGGGGTAGATATACAAATCAAGGAAGAGGTTCTAATGAATTTTTAGGAAGGTGTTACAATTGTAATGAGTTTGGTCATCCATCCTACAAGTGCCCTAAAAATTTTGGTTCTACTTCAAATTGGGGTAAAAGGAGAGGTGAAAAGAGAGTCCAAATTGTGCAAGAAGATGAAGGTGAAAGTGTCAATTCTCCAAGTTATGTTGTTGCACTAGAAGTTGGTGAATCTTTGATGTCGAGAAGACAACTCTTGAAGTCCTCCAAAGAGAGGGAACCAATGCAAAGGAGAGCTATATTCAAAACCACATGTAAGAGGAAGGGTAAAGTATGAAAGGTAGTGATAGATTTAGGTGCCACTGATAATATGGTATCAAGTTAAATGGTAGATATGTTAAATTTGGTGAAATTTTCTCATGAAACACCCTGTAAGGTATCATGGTTAAATGATGATCAATCGCTTCTAGTTAATGAGCAAGCTTTAGTTGAGTTTCAGATTGGAGGGAACAAAGATAAATTACTTTGTGATGTTCTACCCATGAGTTGTTGTCATCTATTGCTTGGGAGACCATGAAAATATGATAGACATGCCATGTTGGATGGAAGACATAACACCTGCCAAATTGAGCATGATGGGAAGAAATTTACTTTGCTTCCATTGCAAGAAGAAGATAAGGATCAAATTAAGATAGCCAAGATGATCATGATGGGAAAGAAAAAGTTTGTGAAGTTTGAGGAAGACAAGGAAAAGGACTTTGCAATCATTGAAAAATGAAAAGATACTAGGACAATAAGCTTCAAGGATGATTTAGATATGAAAGGTGAAGATGATAAGAAGGTGTCAAATGTAGGTCAAGAGAAGAGTAATGATCAAGTGATTATGGAGAAGCAAGATTGCTTAGGAGAGCATGGTGAGATCATGGTTGGGAAAATGCTTTGTCCTATAGTGTAAATAAAAGTTGGAAAGTGGTCATATTCTACCATGATAGAGGGTTATTTACTTGGTAAAATAGAGAATCCAAGGGCAGAGAACCTGAAAGTGGATATGAAGACAAATAGTGAAGTGAAAAAGGGTGTTTGGGCAAAGCATATGAATGAGTTCAAGCATGTAAGGATAATTAAGGAGAGAGTTCAAGGAATAAGAGGTATATTTTTTTTTTCAGGTGTTCAAACAAGAATAACATTAGTTTCAAATATGGAGAAGGTTAGGGGACACACCATAGATCAGATGGTGAAAGTGGAACAATGCCAAAGTGGAAGCAAGTGCAAAAATGAAAGGAGTAAGGAAAAAATTTAGTATGTAACTCAATAGAAAGGATAATAAGATGAAGATATAGGTTGGAGAGAACTCAAGGGTAAGAGGTAGCATGTATTTAATGGACCTCATAGGACATGAGGTCTTCTTCTAAGTCAGGTGTATGGTGTAGGGCACCATAAAGGTCCAAATTTTGCAAGTTTTGAAATAAAGGTCTTTAGTTAGGTTTTGTAGGTTGTTTTGAGTCATTTTGTTTCAAATAAGGTCATTTAGACTACATATTTATGTAATGAGTCCATTAGGTGGTTAGAAGAGTTAATTTGCAAAATATAGCAAAAAGTACAAAATGTTGTCAATAGAAAATGCAAAAAATGCAACTTTTGAATTCCAATGGTCATGGGGATTTGAAAAGGTATTTTTTTGGTTATTTTTTGGTCAATTTTAGGAGGGAAAAGGTATATATGTCTTTGGAATCTCATTTGAAGGACTGATTTTGCAAGTTGGAAGAAGAAACCAATTGAAATCTCTCAAAATACAATACTTTTCTAGAAATTTCTCTATTTCTTTGGTCTGTGCAGTCCTGTACAGTGTGTTTTTAGGCTAATTTCTTTTTAATTCAATATATATATGTGTTGAACCCATGTTAGTGTTGGTTTGATCATTTTTTTTTTGTGTTTGAAGAGTTTGGTGGTGAAAATACTGAAACCAGCCAAAAGAATAGGGGTTTGAGGTTTTGAAAGTCTAAAATGCAAATAGACCCATTATACATTCTATAAACCCTATAACTAAGTGGAATGGGTCCCAATTAGTTATAATTAGGTGTTCAAGTGTTTTTGGAGTGCGGGAGAGGTGGTTTGATGGGGTTTGTAGGAAGCCCTAGTTGAGAAAATGTGTTTTTTAGAGTGAAATTATGAGGTTTGAATAGGGAAATGTGTGTAATCTTTGGGGGAAGCAATATTTTATGATATTTTTAGTTTTTTCATACATTTTTAGGGTTTATTTAGGCCTTGGTTGGCCATAGGAAAGTTTGGAGTGTGGTTTTTTTAGTAAACCATGTGAAATTTGGGAAGATTGAGGGTTTTGGAGTTAGTGGGGTTAGAGGCCTTATCATGCCCTAAAAATTGTGGATTTTGTGGTTTTGCAGACTGGATAATGTTTCAAAATGATGTTTTGTACTTGGAAGGAAAAATAAAGAGGGGTTTCTTTGGAAAATAGGCCTAATCGGCCAAGTTGGACAGTGTAGTTGATTGATTTTAGGGTGTTGGTCCAAAAGAGTCTAATGAAGTTTTGATGTATGTTAAAGAATGCTTAAATGGGTGCTTGAAATGGTTGAAGGTTTGGGAGGTTGTTAAATTTTTTTGAAAGTTGTGGTTAATAAATTATGTATGCTGACCTATTAGAGAGACTAGGTGAAATTTTGAATACATGCAAAGATTGAGTTTTGGGGTAAGAAAAGTGGTTGGAATTTCTTTTGCCTCCTTGTATGCCATCATATTAATGCAAGGTATGTTTATGTAGTTATTGTAGATGAATACAATGAAGAGGGAATGAACTATTACTTGTGTCATTGTGTTGAGGAAAAAAATAAATTGGAGGCCCTAGTTATAGATGGAGAAAAATTCAAATACCCTATAGGCTCAGTTGTTGTTATTGGAATGTGGCTTACAAAGTACCCACATAAGAGTGTTATATATTGGTTGTTTCAGGAGTTTGAAATGAATCGAAAGATTCTTCATTACTAAAACCTTGTCTGGCATCCAATGTTCATTTGAACAAATATGGGGGTGGACCATTTAAAAAGACCTTGTGGAAGGTCAGTGGGTATGACCATGAGGTAATACTTGACACAATAAAGAGTAGACTAGACCTAGATGGTTTGTTGGATTAATTTGTAAGTATGCATATTAGTTCTTATTAATTTATACTTGTATGCACATTAATTTGTTTGATGCCAATGCTATCTTCTTTTACTTTTCCTAATTGTAAGTAACCTCGTAAAAATTTGATTGGTGTCCCCTTGTAGAAAATGCTGATTTATAAGCCATCCAAGAGAATATCAGCCAAAAAAGCAATGCAACATCCTTATTTTTCTGATCTTGATAAATCTCAATTATAATTTCAAGTCATTATAAAAGTGCATGCAAAGCTTGGTGATGGAATTTCAAGTTATTCATTTGAAGTTAACCTTATCATGAACACCTATGATGTAGACATTATAAGAGCATCTCAAATTTCAAGTTATTCTATTCATGAGAGGTGTTGTGTGTAATAGGTTTCTTGGAACTCCTAGTGAAGATGTATGACCACCAGTGACTAAGTTGAGAGACTAGCGTACCTATCCTCAATTGAAGCATCAAGATTTATGCCTTGTTGTTCCCGAGTTAGAACCAAATGGTATGGATTGGTTTTCTGTAAGTGCCTTCCATCTATTTTCATTCCATTTCCATTTTGGATGATCTTTCTTTTTCTTCTTTTACTTTGTGTATTTGTAAGTAATCTACTAAAAATTCATTGGTCTCTCATTGTAGAAAATGTTGATTTATGAGCCATTGAAGAGAATCTCAACCAAAACGAAATGCAACATCCTTATTTTGATGATCTTGACAAATCTCAATTCTGATTTGAAGCCATTATAAAAGAGAATGTGAATCTTAGCAAGGGAAACTCAAGTTATTCATTTGAAGTTAACCTCATCATGAGCACCTATGATGTAGACATTATAACAAAATCTCGAATGTATGAGTGAAATTGTAAAATATCTATGAGAATAGAGTACCCAAGGCATTGTGTCTATGGTGTGGGTCACCTAGGCCTTAATTTTGTAAAAGGGGTTTAGTATGTAGTGTCTTTATATTTAAGGTCATGCTTTTATTTTGAAATAAGGTCTTTAAGACCATTGTTGCAATGTTTTGAGTCAGTTTTGGTTAGGATTCATTTTGAATAAATTTGGTAAAGTTCCAAAATTGTAAAAAGTTGCATAGCAACTATTGCATTTTTTATGTAAAAGGGAAGTTGAATAGTTAGGATGTTAAATGCTAGTTGTAGTTGGTTGAATATAGTTGGAAAAGGTTAAATATTCTTTTTAATGGTAAAAACAAGGGTTGGATGAACATTTGGAGGATTGAATAACCAAGATTCACTTTTTTTTTGCATTTTCCTACATTGAATTTTGTTGCTATAGAAACTTGTATGTTTTGGTATGGCTTGGAAGTGATAATTTGTGCATTGGAATTGATGGAGTGAAATGAATTTCATTTTCATCTTGTCTCATTTGATTTCATCAGTATTTGAGTGAGTTATAGTGTTTTGATACCCTACTTTGCATCAATATAACTAGAATATAGTCTAGCATATAGTATAACTAGCATACTCAAAAACCATGATGCTCAAAAAATATTCATCTAAGTCTATGGGATCATATTGGGCCCCTCTATAATCTCTCTTGGTTTTTATTATCTCAGAGTCATTTTCTGATGGTGTCTTGTTTTCACTTGATAGAAAAAGTGTCAAATGCAAGTAGTGTAAAATTTCAAAGTGGTGCAACTTTTGTTTTTCAACTCGTGTGACCAAATGAACTATTCCAACACATCTAAATGGGTACATTTATGCTAGGAATTGTCCTCTTTCACACTCAAACATGCAGAATTTCTTCAAGCTACGTTCAACTGACTTAATCCCTTAAGGGTCCAAAGTGAAAAAGGGTAGCAATCTTTAATGGGCTATTACTTAGAAACCATGGCACTTATGAAATCTTCATCTGAGCCTATGGGATTATTTTGGATCCCTCTACAATAACCTCTCTTGGTTTTTGTTATCTCAGAGTGGTTTTCT
Organism: Sequoia sempervirens; assembly: GCA_007258455.2. Taxonomy (NCBI): domain Eukaryota; kingdom Viridiplantae; phylum Streptophyta; class Pinopsida; order Cupressales; family Cupressaceae; genus Sequoia; species Sequoia sempervirens. The sequence goes on along the minus strand of VDFB02276290.1, from coordinate 64,583 downwards.
TGTGGTATCTAGTTTTCACTTGATGGAAAAAGTGTCAAATGCAAGTAGTACAAAGTTGCAAAGTAGCGTAACTTTTGTTTTACAACTTGTGTGACTAAAAAAACTATTCCAATACATCTAGATGGGTGGTTTTATGCTAGGAATAGTCCTCTTTCATATCCAAACATTTGGAATCAATTTGAGCTATATTTAACTGATAGAATCCCTTAAGAGTCCAAAGTGCAAGTTGGCTACAATCATCGATGAGTTGTTACCCAGAAACCTTGATGCTTAGAAAATTCTCATTCAAGATTATAGGATCATGTTTAGCCCCTCTAAAATAACCTCTCTTTATTTTCACTATCAGAAAGGAATTTTCCTATGGTGGCAAATTTTCACTTGCAGAATTTTTTTTCAAATACAATTAATTGAAAGTTGCAAAGTGGTGTGACTTTCATTCTATAACTTGTGTGACCAAATGAACTATTCCAACACATATAGGTAGGTACATTTATGTTAGGAATGGTTCTCTTTTTCACCCAAACATGCTAAATTGTTCTAAGTTGCATTCAACCTGTAGAATCCCTCAGGAGTCTAAAGTCCAAAATGACTACAAAATTTAACATGTTGTTACTCGGATACCATGATGATTAGAAGCTTCTCATCTTAGCCTATGAGATCATGTTGGAACCCTCTACAATAAAATATATCAATTTTAACTATCTCGGAGGCATTTTCCTGTGGTGGCAAATTTTCACTTAGGGAAAAAGTTATCAAATGCAAGTAGTTGAAAGTTGCTAAATGGTGCAACTTTAGTTCTACAACTTGTGTGACTAAACATAATGCTCCAACATGTTTTAATAGATATGTTTATGCTAGGAGTGATCCTCTTTTACACCCAAACAAATGAAATTGCTCTAATCCATGTTCAATCGGTTTGATCCTTTAAGAGTCCAAAATTCAAAATGGCTACAAACTTCAGTATGTTGTTAGTTGGATATCATGAGCCTATGGGATCGCGTTGGGCCCCTATACAATAACCTCTCTCAGTTTTCACTATCTCAAAGGCATTTTCCCGTGGTGAGAAATTTTCACTTAGGAAAAAAGTTATCAAATGTAAGTAGTTGAAGGTTGCAAAGTGGTGTAAATTTCATTCTACAACTCATGTGACCAAACGAACTAGTCCAATGCACTTTGGTGGGTATGTTTATGTTAGGTATGGTCCTCTTTCATACCCAAACATGCTGAATCAATCCGAGCTACATTCAATTGGTAGAATCCCTTAAGAGTCCAAAGTGCAAATTGACTACAATCTTCGATGAGTTGTTACTCAGATACTGTGATGCTTAAGAAATTATCATCTAAGCTTATGAATTGTGTTGGGCCCCTCTACAATAATCTCTCTCATTTTTTGATATCTCGAAGGCATTTTCCATGGTGGTGAATTTTCACTTGGGGAAAAAGTTGTCAAATACAAGCAGTTGAAAGTTGCAAAGTGGTGCAACTTTCATTCTGCAACTCATGTGACCAAATGAACTATTAAAATGCATCCAATTAGGTATATTTATGTTAGGAATGGTCCTCTTTCACACCCAAACACATTGAATCACTCTGAGCTACATTCTACTTGTAGAATCCCTTAAGAGTCATATGAAAAATGGCTACAAACTTTAGCATGTTGTTAGTTAGTTATTGTAATGATTATAAACTTCTCTTCTAAGCCTATGGGATCATGTTAGGCCCCTCTAAAATAAAATCTCTCAGTTCTTATTATCTTGGAGGCATTTTCCCATGGTGAAAAATTTTCACTTAGGGAAAAAGTTGTCAAATGCAAGTAGTTGAAAGATGCAAAATTGTAAAATTTTCGTTCTACAATTTGTGTGACCAAATAGATTGTTCCAATGTGTTTAAATAAGTATTTTTATACTATTCATGTTCCTATTTCACACCTAAACATGCAGAATCGCTCCGAGCTATGTTCAAATGAATCGATCCCTTAAGAGTCAAACATGTAAAATGGCTACAAACTTCAGCATGTTGCTACTCAGATATCATGACACTTATTAAATTCTTGTCTAATTCTATGGAATTGTATTTAGCCCCTCTATAATAACCTCTCTCATTTTTCACTATCTCAGAGGAATTTTCCTGTGGTGGAAAATTTTCACTTGGGAAAAAGGTTATCAAATGTAAGTAGTTAAAAGTTGCAAAGTGGTGAAACTTTTATTCTACAACTTGTGTGACCAAATGAATTGGTACAACACACCTAGGTGGGTATGTTTATGTTAATTATGGTCCTCTTTCATACCCAAACACAATGAATCACTTTGAGCTACATTCAACTATAAAATCCCTCAAAAGTCCAAAGTGCAAAATGGCTGCAATCTTTGACAAGTTGTTACTCAGACACTATGACACTTAAAAAATTCTTACCTGAGATTATGGATTGTGTTGGTCCCCTCCATAATAACCTCTAATTTTTTCCTATCTTGGAGGCATTTTCCATTGGTGGTGAATTTTCACTTGGAGAAAAGGTTGTCAAATGCAAGTAGTTGAAAGTTGCAAAGTGGTGCAACTTTAATTTTGCAACTTGTGTTACCAAATGGACCATTCCAACACATCTAGATTGGTATGTTTACATTAGTAATGGTATTATCTTGTACCTAAACACATAGAATCACTCTGAACTACATTTAACCGACTCGATCCTTTAAGGGTCAAAAGTGGAAAAGGGCATCAATCTTTGGCATGATATTACTTAGAAATTGTGATGCTTACAAACTCTCCAGCTGAGCCTATGGGTTTGCATTGGGGTCCTCTACAATAACCTCTCTCCATTTTTTTTATCTCATAGTTTTTTTTTATTCTGTCCAGTTTTCACTTGGTGGAAAATGTGTCAAATGCAAGTAGTGTAAAGTTGCAAAGTGGTGCAACTTTTATTTTGTAATTCGTGTGACCGAAAAAACTACTCCAACATGTTTTGATAGGTACATTTATACTAGGCATGGTCCTATTTCACACCCAAACACACAGATCACTCTGAGCTACATTCAACCGATTTGATCCCTTATGATGGCAAGCAAAATAATCATAAAAAGAAACATACACACGATGGTTGAGAAGTCTGAGTTTTCCACACAAAAAGCATATGATCATCCTCAATTCTAGCAAGTGTAGGACATTTTTTAATTATCCTCCTCACCCTTTCAACAATATAAAACCAATTTTAAATGCGTACAATGGTGGAACTTGGAAACATTTTATTTTTCCTCAATTAACAACTTTGGTTGTGAAGCATTTTGTGATTTTCATTCAAAATGATTTGCTATGCTTAAAAATTGGAGACTAAGAGAAACAAGTGATGCTCTCACATACATTTATTATTTGGTGTGATAAATAAAGTTTCCACTATTGAGTCCATTTCTTATTTGTATTATAAATTATAACTTTCTTTCTCCCAATTCCATTTCCTATACAAGAAATAATATTGCAAAAAATTGACATCTAAATATTTCAACATATTTATATGGTGATGGATCAAGAACACAACAATTAATTTTGCACTATGAGGATTATGCTGTAAAAATTTTTAAATACTATTCAAGATAAATGTTTGTATGATAATGTGCCAATAAGTTAAGTACTTCATCTACTATGAATATTATGTTTTGCAAGTGTTGTGAAGATTATGTATCATTTTCTCAATTGATTTGTTCCAATAAAAAGATTATATATATTGGAATCTTTTTATGAAACATTTCATCAAATACTAATTGAAAACGTGTTTTTTTTCTTTTACATAGAGCATTTCATGGAACTCTTTTGATTAAAATTAATTGAGACATGTAAGAACAAAGGAGAATTAGGAAATACATTGCTCAAGGATCTTAAATAAGCCTTCTCTCTTGTTACAGTTTTGGGTGGATTATTACTTTCAAAGTATTGGGAATGCTTTTCCTAATTTCTAGTTCATAGTTGTCATTCTAGAAAGCTCATCTCTTGAAATATTTTATACTCATTCTTAATTAATTGTCAAGTTAATAATTAGTGTATTTATTTATAGCTAATATTTTCTTTTTAATTTGTGCAATTTTGGAATTTGTAACTCTACTCATATTACTAGAAATATTGAAGTTGTTTGGCATCAATCAATTAATATTCAAGACAAACCATGAAGGAAATCTATGATCAATGCTAGGGCTAATAAATTAATAAGTATACATGTGAATAATGGAAGCACAAGTACTCAATAACATGTAAGCCTTGAAGTATACACATGAATACATAGTATATGGAAATTAATACAAATTATATGCATGAATACAAGGTATACACATGAAAACATGTAAGTTATAAATTATACATTGGAATGTGTGTAAGTCACAAAGTATACACATAAGTTGTAAAGTATACACTTGAATACACATAACTCATATCTATTGAACCATGGATTTATAATGAAAATATGGACATCATTGATAAAAAATATTTGTATTAACAAAATATCAATGTAGGCATACATCAATATATGTTGATATAAGTATAAAATATAGGTACCAAATAGCCATATAGGCATACGAGAATGCTATATAGGTCTATAATGTCAAATATATCCAATACAAAATATGTACAAAAATGCCATATAGGCATACAGCAAAGGGCTCTAGAATAAAAATTCATTACTTTCTATACTATCAAAATAAACTCTTTCCCTTTGTTGGTCAATCAGATGGTGATAAATCTATCACTAATTTATTTTGTGGTCAAGGAGTGCTCTTGCTGCTCCTTCTAAGGTTTAGTTCTTGATTAAGTTTTATTTGTTACAATAAGAAGTAAAGACATTAATATATAGAAATTACATTAAAAAAATGATATATTTATTAAAATAATCACTTACTGTCATCTGATGATCACTCTTCATGAGGAAAATATTCAAATTCCCATGTTAAGGCATGTTGAATCCTTGTATAAACTATCCATATAGAAATTAAACTACAAATCAATAATGGTTTGATTTTTCACTAACTAACATCTATAACAATGAATGTAAAGTGAAATTTAGTAATTTTCCTCATACCTCCCCTATCAGATCCATCAAGAAGTCTATATCAGATGAAACATTGATCTCCATTGCTCTCTAAAAATTCAGAGGTGTATCCACTTGCAACATCTAAAAATAAAATAAAAAACTATTCAATCACAAAAACTACAATAGTGATCCATGCCACGGCTTATAATGTATGATATGATGAACAAAATTTTGAGTACTTATTAAACTATATATTTTTGACTATCATGCCTACTATTTTTCCTATCCATATCTTGTTCGAAAGCACATGGTTTTAGGCTTTTACCCATAGCAGCAAGCCAGTGAACCGGTTGATAAAATGATTTTGTAGACATGTACAATAACTGTGGTGGCATAGAGAAGGAAGTGAACTATTTGAAAAAATGCCTTAAAGAAATGGAGTGTCATGGTGATGGAATGCCATTACAAATAAATGTGTCATGGAATTCCATCACCATAAGGCTGCATTTCTTTCAGGCATTTTTTCAAACAGTTCATTGCCTTCTCTATGGTATTATGCTTGGATGGGGTGGATGGCATAATGTGGTGTGGTTATGAGATGGAGGGTGATCATGGCATGAAGAGGGAGGAGTGGATACATGAAAATCTGGAATAAAAGTTGGAAGGTTCCATGGATTGGTAAATTGAGGATGAGGACCTTGAAAAGAATTTGGAGGGGAATTTTGGCTAATGTGTTAGTTTCTATTCTTCAAGCAGTGAGATATTTGAAAAAATTCCTAAGAGAAATGTGGTCTCATGGTGATGGAATGGAATTCCATCACCATGAGACAAAATTTCTTCAAGGAATTTTTTCATACTACTCACTACCTTAACTATGATATTGCTTACTATTATGCTTTGATAAAAAAATTTCCAAGTATCCATAGGTTGTTGGAAAGCACCTATTTTAGGATTTTAGCCATAGAAACAAGGAAGTGAGTAGTTTGATATAATTATTTGGTACACATGTATGGAAAATGTTGTAGCATAGACAAGGTTGTGAGCTATTTGAAGAAATTCCTCGAAGAAATGTTGTCTCATGGTGATGGAATTGCATTCCATCACCATGAGAATTCATTACTTCGGCGAATTTTTTCAAATTACTCACTTCCTTTTCTATGCTATTGCTTACTACTACGCTTTGATAGATTTTTTCCAAGCATCCCTAGTTTTTTGGAAAGCACCTTTTTTAAGCTTTTAGCCATAGCAGTGAGGAAATGAACTATTTGATAAAATGCTTTGGTAGACATGTATGTAAAATATGGTAGCATAGAAAAGGTGGTGAGTTGTTTGAGAAAGTGCCTCAAAGAAATTAGGTCTAATGGTGATGGACATCACCATGAGACTACATTTCTTTGAGGTATTTTTTCAAACAATTCATTTCCTTGTCTATGCTATTGCTTACTATTATTCTTTCATATATTCCTTCCAAGCATCCATAGCATAGACAAGTTAGTGAAATGTTTGAAAAGATGCCTCAATAAAAAGTGGTCTCATGGAATACCATGACAAGCAAATGCAATTGGAAGTTGCTCCTACTTATTACTTATGCTATGTGAAGTAAACGCATCACTATTTATGTTGACTTTCTAAACAACTATATTGTAGTTAAAAAATTTTCATCTATCAACATCTATTTATTAGTTATGAAATGTGAAGTAATGCTTTGGGTTTGAAAGATGTGAAATGCAACATAATCAATGATATGAATATAAAATACACAAATATATTAAGTACAATTCATTAGTTAAAATCTTTATTCTATTACCACATGTAGGTTTGTCTAAATCCATTGGCACTGGGAGGTGTTCCCTCAAAACCTCCAATGTTAGCCTATTCAACATCCAAAATCACATATTAAAATACCATTCCTAAAACAGTGCTATTAACATGTAATAAATTTATAATTGTTTACTAGTCACATACCTCAACAATAGATGCAGTGGAGAAATAAGCAGGTGTAGGGTTGGTGTATATAGTATCAACACTATGACCTTGAAATTTTATTAAAATCATAAAACTGAATTAGTTAGTCTTGCATTTCAAAATTGAAATTTAATAAATTAAATTCAATGAACATGTGAACATTTACCTGAGTATCAATACCACAGGCCTCATTCAAAATTTTAGCTTCCATCGCCATCTCTATAGTTGTAGATGTATCTTGCTTTGTAGCCTCTTGAGTGTTGGTGGGGTCATATGAACAAGTCTCCCCACAAGACTGAAACAAATGGGATCAAATCCCACCACTTGAAGACTCCCTTGGATGGTGTTGTAGAATAAGGCTAGCATGTTGGATGATATTCTGGGTCAAAGAGTTGATGGCCAAGAAATTCTCTACCTTGGTACTCTCCTTCACAATGGAAGGGATAATGATGTGCTCATGAGGAATCCTAGCAAGAGGTCAACTCCCTTTCTATGTAGGATCCTATTGTGCATTGGGTCTATCTTGAGCTGACCCCCCACCTCTCCCTTGGAAGTCCCTCATATCAAAATAATTCAGGATTTTGTTCAAGATGAACTCACAGTATAGTTTCCTAAGGAAATACTATGGGACTTCACAATTGTTGCATGGTGGGTAATAAAAAACCATGTACCACCTATCCCCAAAAAAGTTCCTAATCTATTGGTGGTGGCACCAATGGATACAAAATGTCTTCACATTGGGGATAAGATTTACATTTGTGCATGGGTCAGTTAATAAATAGTGCAAATCAAGTTATAATTTTTAGATCTTTTACATCTTTAAATGTTAATTTATCCTAATAATAAGCCCTAACCACCTACCTCTTATCTTGCCAACCAAGTAATGTTTGTTGATTGAATCTGCATGCTTTAACATTTCTTTGAGTGAAGTTGCTAGGGTCATTCTTTCCACGATTAAATTTTTTGGATTATTGAACCTCCTAATTAAATCCTCAATTTCTTTTTTATTGTTTCAATTTCACTCATTATGTTTTGCTGAGTGCCAGGAGGATGTTGAGTGATTAGTGGAGGAGATTGTTGTTGTGGTTGATCAACTTGAGGATTTTTTTGTTGTTGTTTTTCTTGTTCTTGTTGAGGATTTTTTTCCTCTTGTTGTTGTTGTGCTTGTTGAGGATTTTTAGGAGGGTTTGTAGGTTCATTAACATCTACAAATTTAAAAAATAAATATAAAAAAAACCTAAAACTAACAAATTCACAACAACAAAAAAATCCTTACCTCTTAGACCTCCTCATCGACATGGCAACATCCTAGAAATTAAACAACTTTTTGATGAAAAACCTTGCAAAATGGCTCCTCCTAGAATGTGAGTACAGAAATGAGGGGTCTTAGCCTTAGGAAAAAAAACATAATCACAATGGAAATGATTTTGAATTGCTTTTGTTATGCTTTTAATAGCTCATAATGTGAGCACGTTATAATGTGTTCATGTTATGGGCTTTTTGTAGCTGAGCCTTAGGCTCATCACACCAAGCCATAACATGAGTGCATTATAATGTGCTTACATTATGGGCTTTCAAATTTTTTTAAAAAAATTGGCCACAAATTGGCTACCCATTTTTTTGCACCCACCCAAGATCCCATTGATGAGAATCATGAAAAAAAAATTATTGAACAAGAAAACACAATCATTAATAAGAAGGAAAATCCAACCATTGATCATTCCCCTACTTGTAATGAAATATTTTTAGAAGAACCAATCCTTGAATGTCAAGAATATTTGGTTTCTAGTTCTACTAAAAATTATTCTTCTAGGGATGATATCATGGTGCAAGAAACAAATAACATTGACAATAACATAGTTTCATTAGAAGAAGATGATGAGGCACCATTAGACTCCCCTTCACTAAGGGACATTAATATTATTCAACCTCAACTCATCCTTTACTGACCATCACCCAAACCTCAAACTCAAAAAAAACTTGAATTCATCCTCTACCCACCTAAGAATAATGTTTTGTAGTAGCTGAGTCATACTATCATTTGATCATACATATAAAACTAGAAACAATCCACAACCACCACAACCAACCTCGACACCCTTACCATTTCCTAATCCCATATTTCCTAGTGGTCCTCATTTTCCTTTGGATAGTGGGAAAGAGTATGATCTTGTTAAGAAACTTAAGAATACTCCTACAAAGATATCTCTATGGGACCTAATTCAATTTTCACCTAATTATCACACTATGCTTCAAACTACCTTTCAAAAATTTCCTATCCCTTCTAACTCAACCAAATGACATAGTAGCAATCATTCAAGGGCTGAATGCTAACATTTTTTTCCACCAAAGTGAACTTCCCCATTTGGAAGTGAAAAAAAAATGATGCTTTCATTATCATAGCTCAATACAAAAGAATAGGGATAAACCAAAACCTTGTTGACAATGGCTCCACCCTTAATGTGTTTAGCATAAAATTTTTGGATAGGCTTCATGTGGACAAATAAAAAATTCAACTATAATCTTTATCTATTAGGGGATTTGACAATGTAGGAAAACAAATTCTTGGTGTGATCACTTTTCCTATAATAGTTGGAATGACCACATTAGAAAGACCGATCCATGTTATGGCTCATGATATTTCATATAATCTCCTTTTAGGAATACCATGGATTCATGCAATGCATATAGTTCCTTCTACTCTTCATCGTAAAATGAATATATCTACAACAACAAAATGTAAATAGTCAAAGAAGACCCTAACCTAAAAAGTTGTTTAAACATTGAGAAAAACAAGGAGAATCTTTTAGCAACACTATCACCAACTACACAATTGGAACCCATGCAACAACAAGACAAATAAAAAGAAATTGAAGAAGTAACAAAGCTATTAGATGATGATTGGGGTTCCTTAGATTTCACACTAACATTCATGGGAGAATATAGGATCATACACAAAGAATCTGACAAGGGAAGAGGAACAATGGTAATGTTAACACAAAATTTGAATGACCCTTCAAAAGCATCCAACTCAACCACTTTAGACAAAAACACAACCAATTACACAACAACCTTTGATGAAGTTGATTACAAACAACCACCAGATCCAAAAGTAATGAAAAAGCTTTATAGAAAAGGTTATGAACTTATGAAACAACTTGGATTTAGTGGAAAAGGATGTGGTTCTAGAGAACAAGGTATCCACAAACCTATAGAGCCTAAGACACATGATAGGACTCATGTTCTTGGTTATTATCCTTTTATAGAAATAAAAAAACCTTCACTCAATATCAAAACTCTTACAAAAGATTCCTCTAAACAAACCTTAACAATAGTGAACCCTAAATTGATTGATACTAGTGGTCTTGGTTGTTATCCTTTGCAAAAAAATACATCTTCACTTAATGTCAATGTAATCTTGTGAAACACTAATAATTTGAATTCATTAGATTGTACACACTCCTCTAAAGGAAAGAACAAAATATCACAAACTTAAGATTCTTATGTAGGTATGACAACTAATACTAAGTAATAAATATCATTACCACCAACTACAAACACACCTTCTACCATTGATCAAGAGGGTATCTTTTTGAGACTTCTCCAATATCACTTAATATCTCTCCCTTCAAGAACTTGAAAGAAATGTTATTAAAAGACTTCATTTTTCACATATCATAGAGGTCATGGTGATTATACTAATGAGTGTAAGGCTTTGAGTAGTAAATTTCAACATCATAAGGAGTTTGGTGCTCTTCCTTATGTGGGGGTACCTAATTCCTCTAATTGATACTGATTTTCACTCTAGCATGCATTTCATCAATCATTTTTTCTCACCCTTGTCCTACACTAAGTGGTGGCAATGGGTTAGTTATCCTTGTCCTCGTATGCCACTTGTTGTTACCTCTTTTGGCTAGTTGATCACCTTTCATGAACATATAAGAGCAAGATTGGGATGTGGGGGACATACCTTAAGTTGGCTCACACATGACATACTACCTTTTTTGTGACATAGCTTCTTGGAAACATATGACTTGGCATAGGGATTTCCAAATAAGCTCTCATATCTTCTACTTTAAAGAAATTACTCACAGTAATGATGTTAGAAATTGCTTTAAAGTGGGGGAATACATTGACACTCATGTTTCACTACATGATTTTATTTCTTCTTGCGATGCATCCTTTTCTTGGTGGTCATTGGGTTTGATTCCCTTCAAGAGTGTGATATTTCCTTGCACTTGTCCTCTCTTAGAAACATTAAATAGAATGTTCCCTAAGATGAGATCTTGTATTTTTCCTCTCTTGGAGACATTAAATACAATGTTCCCTAAGATGATACCTCGCATGAACTAAGAAAAATCCCTTTGAACATTCCTTTCACTATTATGCATTTATAATGTCTATGAGACTCAAGCATACAAAGTTTTCCTTGCCTCATAGAGGCCAAAGATTATTTTTGTGTGGTGTCTTATCAAATTTATTAGGAGGTATAACTTTGGTATGGCTTGAGTGGGAAGCCCATTCTGAGACATGACTTTCCCCATAACCACTTGTGTGTGTGTGAGTACATACCAACCATGAGTGTATGTTTCTCACATTTTGGGATTTCTCACTTACTAGACAACCAAGAGTTTCATTGCCTTAGAGTGAGTATTCATTTTTTGGAAAACTGGTTGAAGCTTGATCCACCTTTTATTTTTTCTTATTTTTACTTTTTTTCCTTCTAGTTATTGCCATTGCATGATCATGCATCTTGTTTTGTTGTAAATCATTCACCTTGTGTGTGTCCTTTTGCGCTTATGTTAGTTTGACTTAGGATTTTAGATCTTGGGGGCTTGACCATCTCCTCCATCTTTGTTATCCTAGGCTATCCACATTGGTATGATTGGACCCCTCTTGAATGTCTACTTTAGTGTGAGTTTGAAGTAGGTTCATCCTCTCACTAAAGTGGGGGCTAAATGTGGACATCGAAAAAGTAACCCTTCTACTTTTTCTCACATGTTTAGGTCCTCTTTGTAATTTTTGGCTTAATATTGCCTCCATTTAATGTTTTAATGTGGATAACACATTCACATTAGCTCTTGGGCCCTTTCAAAGTGAACAAAATGTATTTATCGATGTCTTGTAAAGGTGTTCTAAAATACTTTCACACTTTTCTAGACTTTTATTAAGCATTTAAGTCTAATGGACCTATATTTCCTTAATTCAATATTGTAAAATGTATTTAATTGCATTCTCACATTAATCTAGAAGGCTTGTAAATTAAACCTAATTTTAATCTAGTGTTGTAATGTATTTTACACATTCACATTAGATCTTGTGCCTTTCTAGGCTAAAGGGACCTCATTATAATACTATAGAGTGTATTTAATCACACTTTCACATTGAAATTTTTTTCCCTAGCCCTAATTACCCTTTACATCATCATTAATAGGCCCCTATCACCCCATGTTGCACATCATAAGGCTTATTTTGATCAAAACTTGACTAAATCAACATAAGAGCTTAATTTATTCATTCCTTGACATCCCAACAAACAAAATAGCCCCTGTGGGACCCATTCACCTCTTTGGGAAAATGATCCCCATCTCGGTGGGACTAATTTGCTAAAAATGGTGAATGAGTCACATTTGTGCCATTTTTAGGGTTTGAGTAGGAAAAATTAGGTTTTGAGTTTAATTTTCTTCAATGTCGGCCTTGGCGATCAAATTAATAGGAATTTGAATGTATTTCCTATATAAAAAATCCCTAAAATTATTATTTCATAATGCATTCATGTTCTTATGTCAAGTAACCTAGGACTAGTTATTTTTAAGTCTTCACAAGATCAACTATATCGAATTCAAGGGCAGATTCTTCATCCATTGTTGTAGAAATTCAAGATCCATCATCATGGCAAATTTCTAAGTTTGCATTATCTCATCTCTATGAGTTATTATTTTATTTTCATAATTTGGTTTAATTCCCTAAAATGGGTTTTACCAAGGCAAACCCCTATTCCTCTAACAATCAACAAATTTCCCCCACTTTAATGTGCGATTGCAGGTCTGTAGATTGAAGAAAAATTCTCAAAATGATAAATTTGCAAATGTTGTCAAATTTTTCATGAAAAGTTGTCAAGAATTAGAGAAACTAAAATCTAGGGAAAAATATCCATCCAATTTTCATAAAATTAGTGGGAAAGTGCTTATAATTTCATCCATCCTCAAAGGCTTGTAAAGTATCAGTTCAAGATTCTGCTCCTGTAACACTTCAACAAAATGGGATGCATCCCCCAATAGTGGTGAATGAGTCCCAATATACTTATTTTTTAAATATTTTTGCAGATTCAAATACCCATTTGGCCAAAACAAGCTTTGGTGCAATTTTTTAAAAGTGGGACTGATTCACCCAAAAAGTGAATGGGTCCCACTAGGCCTAAAGAGTAGCAACTTCATAATTTCAGAGATATTTCTAGTCTTCAATGTATTTCTAAGTGCACTCTTTTTGTTTCATAGCTTTCTATTTAGCTTTGTTTTCATTTCTAGGCCATTTAGCATATGTTTGCATATCACATTGTGTTTTCAAATACTTTACATTTTCTAAGTTTTGTATTATTAGTTAATCTCTTTTGTCAATTTCAAGCCTTAAGGACAATCCCCTTTGATAAATTTCAATCTCTTTTGCATTGGAATCTCAAGGGTTTGTTCTTGAGTGTGAACTTTGTGAAATTAGATTCCTCTTCCTCCATTTCCCCTTTCTAGTGTGGATAAAGGAAGTTGTGCACTTCATTTCCATTATCCAAAAAGTGTCAGGGAAATGTCCTAAAAAATGAAAAACCCTACCTTAGCCAACAACACACTCTTAATCCTAATATGTGGCTAAGAGATAATTTTGGGATGACCTTTTTTATATTTGAACAATAGCCTAGAAAGTACATTTTTTAGTTCATTATATTGAGAATATGGGAAACAACGACAAATAGGGGAGAATAATTTCCAACTATAGGAAGAATAGTTGAGTGTTGTGTTGAGTCATAAGGTAGATTAGGAGAAATAAAGTGTTATAGTAGAGAAACAAGATTAGGAATTAGATAATAGATCCCAAAAGGAGCCAAATGACATATATGAGTCTCATTGGGACCAACAAGGATCATCAAAATGAATTAGGAACATCAAATGATTCTTAGAATGAGTCAAATCATTTGAGTTAAAATCAAAGATATTAATAATATATCAAGGTGATGGGGGAGGGAATTTCAACACTAAGTAGAAGAGACTAGATTTTGGATACTATGATATAGGAAAAGGGGATGTAGGGTATAAATCACACTAGTTCCAATATGAAAAAAGGAAAGGAATAAAATTGATCTCAACGCCCACTTGGCTACAAACCTCAATGAAAGAGATGGAATGGTGGATTAGGGTTTTAGCCCTTTGTAAGGATGATATGTTGATATGATTAATTGATTATTAATTGATTGAATTTGATGATGCAATGATGTTCATAGGTTAATTATGAAAATGAAGAAAACTAAAATGATTAATGGAAAACATAGAACTGGTAAACAAAAATAGAGTTTAGAATAGTAAAAGGCAGACAAAGAGGAACCTAGCATATAAATTTGGTCTTGAAAGAGTTGGACAAGGAAATTAGGTGCCCTAGATTGGGAAGCAACTACTCAAATTAAAATTGCAGTCTCATGTTACTCCTAGTTTATAGGTTTTTATATTCTATGCACACTTCCTAATTTTATTTTTACTAATGAAATAAACTATCCTTGATTTTTTGACTTATAGGACTTGAATTCTTGAGTGAGAAATTAGCTCTTCAATTCTCCTCCAATTCACTTAAGCTCTATAACCTCTACACATGAATGTGGGGGAATGGTTTTGCTATATAGGGGCTTTCCTAAGTCAAACCCCATTTTGGTATTTCTACCTTCACAAAGATTATGATGATGTAAAAGGTAGCCTACCCTACATCAAGTAGAGGCTAAATGATAAACATGTGGTAAATTATAATTTTGGCAACTCAAGTCCCTCATATTAGTATTCCTTGATGGACTAAAGTCAATGTACTCATCACCTTCAAGGAGAAATGAATTCTTGATTTGAAGTACTGCAAGTGTTCGTACTCACAAAACACATAAACATGAAACATGAAAAAAATCACATAAAAATATGGTGTATTGGGGCATGTTCAAGAATATGGGCGCAAAAAAATTTCAAAAAGTGGAAGTGTTTTCCTTGATTTTCAAAATTTATCACAACTAGACTAAAAATTTGAAGCACTTACACATTGAACCTTTAAAAAGTCTAGTAATATTAAATTTAGTATTTTAAGTCTAGTTTTGAAATATAATTTATTCTAATATCCAGATGATGCAAATTAATTTTTAATAGGCATGTATAAAAAAAACTTTTTAAAAGTCAGTTTTGTAGGACCATACCATGCACATGTACTGACACCATAATTTGACCTAAATAAAATTGTTGTTCTAAATCCTTTTGGGGAAAGATGTGTGATAAGCTTATGATTCATGAGGACATTTTAGATTTTTTTTCTAAATATTTGTTTTCTTATTAATTTTTTATTGGCCCTAATTGATGTTTTAGAAAACCCTCATGTATGAACACCAAAATTTGACCTAAACTAACCATTTTAAAAAAAAATTCAATGTGTAAATAATTTTCTTTATATTTATGTCATATAATTTTTTTATAGGAAAATCATTTTTTTTAAAAAGTTCTTAAAAAATACAAAATCATGAAATTTCTAGCTTAAGAAGTAGTTTCCTTACAAATTAATGTGAAATAGGAAAAATCTAATCATAAAAAAGTAAAATTTAAAAACTACACATCGTGATATATAATGGGGTTTAATTTCAAAAACAATTTTGTAAAAAGTTGTCAACCTTATTGCAAATGTCAATTATCTCTCTAGACATTGCTATGACCTTCTACTTGTGTAGTGCCCTCCGTTTCGGTCATCGTTGATGTCAAGTAAGTAGTTGTTAGTAATGTCGTGATGATGTGGTGATTTTATTATTTAATTTAATTTTAAGGTTATGAGGTAATACTAATAATATGTTTGGATTTGATTAATAAAATTAATTTAATTATAAGGTTACCTATTTCATTTGGAATTAAATAAAGAATTAGATTCAATGATAAACGTCAATTTAATTATCGTTGGGAGTTAGTTATTTAAAATAATCAGATTAAATGAGGAAAGATAGTTATCATTTAATGATTAAATTCAATTAATAAATTTAAAAGTGATAAAATATTAAAAAGGATTAAAAGGGAACTTAATTTAATTGGGAAGTGAAATTATAACTACATTAGTAAATGATACGATAACTATTTTGGATGGTTAATTATTAAATTAAAATAATAACTAAAAGAAGTATGAGTAATTAAACAATGTGATAAATTTCTTTGTGAAATAAATAATTAATTAAATGTTTTGATATAATTAGAGGCTATG
Source organism: Sequoia sempervirens (assembly GCA_007258455.2). Classification (NCBI taxonomy): domain Eukaryota; kingdom Viridiplantae; phylum Streptophyta; class Pinopsida; order Cupressales; family Cupressaceae; genus Sequoia; species Sequoia sempervirens. The sequence continues at coordinate 48,139 of VDFB02276290.1, read as the reverse complement.
AAAGAATAAAATTACATTGTTAATAGAAATAAATAAAAATAGAATATTGCAAGGTAATTATCATTTAATGTTTAAATTCGATAAATAAATTAAGGAGAAAATATTTATCTGTAACTAAAAGAAAGATTAAATTATTAAATATTTATTGAATATTTAATAGATGACCTATTTGGGAGTAGATTATAAAATAACAATTAAGGGTTTTCATTCATTCATAACTGCTGGAAGTTGAACGGTTTCTCGTTGGGAGTGGAAAAAGACTCCGTGAAACAAATTATTAAAATGAGAATTATTCTGGAGATAAAAGGGGGATTGGCGGGTTCGAAGGGTGGCTCCTTCTGTCATGGATTGTTCGGCTCTGGGTTTTCATTTCAGACAACATTGATTTACAACGCCAATTGAAATTTCCTGTCAATGCTCTCTGGAAAAGAGTACAATTTTCTTTCCCCTCTCTATATTTTTGTTATGTTGTGTGCGAATTGTAAATCATCTTGAAGATTCAAATTGCATGTGGTGCTAGGGTTTTGATTTAAGTTTTTATGATATGGTTTTCAACTTATAATCATATGCGGTGGTTTCAATCTATATTCATAATTTATGTGAATAATTATAAAGAGTTAGTTACGTATTGAAATCTATTTGTATTCTGGGTAAATTTTACATTTCATATTCTTAAGTGATTTAATGAAAATTCATTTATTTTATTATTGATGAACCTCTGGTTCTTTATAGATTTATAGATTTATAGATGTGAGATTAGGATTAAAGATCCATTAAAATGTTGATTTAAATTATAATATTTTAAATCTATTGCGATTGTTTATATATATACATATTATATTTTGTTTGTAAAAAAAAATAGATATATATATATAGTTATACTTGGTAAACTATTTCCTGTGACTCTATTCAAACAGTCTAATTGTGTCATCCATAACATTTTTTTATACAAACTATTTTGCTAGTAAATTTAAAGGGTTTCTCCAAATTCCAGTGTTCTATTTGCTGTCCAAAAATCTCAAATACCTAGATTATAGTTTTGGCGTTATGCTTAAAATATGAGGCTGCTGTCAAGCTGCTCCCTTATGGTTGCGTTTTGCTAATAATAAATATAATTTATAAAAAGTTAAATTAAATTTTGGTCTGCTAGTATGATAGGTTTTGAGATAAATAGAGAAATAATAAAGATGTTAAGGGTTTATTATAATAATAAGTTGCATTTTGTTAGTTATTAAACTTAGTGGTTAAAATAAATTGATTATTAGGGAAGTAACACTTGGAGGGAAATGATTTATTTATATTAAAAGAATTGAATAAATAAAATATAAAATCAACCATAAGTAAAATATTGTTATTTCTTAATCAATCTATTGAAGAGTTGATCCAATGAACGAATATGCTTGTCTTTGGCTATGGAGTCTTTTATAAATATTTGATAGTTAGAATGTTGAATTTTCCTTTGTAATTAATTCTTGTAAATATGGGGGAAATAGAAGGATAGTGATATATTTTGAAAATTGGTGACACATTAGAATATTGGGAATTAGGGTTATGCTTTTGTAACTAATAGGTTTAAGGTAAATATTGTGCAAGGGGTATATTATTTTATTGCTGTGAAGATATTGCTTTTAGGTAATATTCGTAATATTAGTAGTTAATGAAGTGAATGAATTAGAGTAGATTAACTGAAAATATTAATTTTATTTAGGTTAAGGTTGTGCTGTGAAGAATTAGATTTTTATCCCAGCTAGATAAATGATCTCTTATTATTAATCATTGTATCTAAATTAGGATGGAAAAATAGGTTAAAAGTTTTTTTACGTGAGATTTAAATTAAGGAAAATTATAATATAAAGTGTATCTTGAATTTCTTACATGTTCTCTTAATTGGTGATTTAATTTTATAGTATTAATTTCATGATATCTTTTATATTTCTTTTAGAATGAAATAAATGTTATCTTAATATCTAAACTTCTCGCATGCTTTTAGGATTGGCTAATGGATACTCTTGGCAAATAGGTAGTTGGTTACTAGAATAAAATATTGCTACAATTACTTGTGAATTATTGTGCCAAGGAATGAATTAGGTAAATAATTAAAGTAAAAATGGTTATTTCGATAGGTTGTTTAGTAAAATATTATTTAACAAAAGATTTTTACGGAATAAACATTATTGAATTAGGTATTTAATTTTGTTGTAGATAAATGAACTGTGTATTTAGTTAAAGTAAATTGATTTATATGGTTAATTAAGTTTTAGGGTTCACTAAAGGAGATAAGTGATTCTACATTTACATAGTTTCTTTTACTTGAAGGTTAAATGATAAAGTTAATTTTAAGTGAGGATAAATCCCAGGTTCATAGGTTCATTAATTTAAATGATACTGATTAAATGTTAAATGGTTTTAATTACCTTTTTGTTATCTATTGAGTCTGTGAATGATAATTATTTATCAAACTACTGTGTGAAATAATCTATTAGTGTCATCACCTTAGTATTATAATAAAGTTGTAAATTATAGAATTGTCATCTTAGTATTACATTTTAAAGTTATAATTAGAATTCATATTAAACAGTTGATGGAGTTGATTATCTTATAAATGATATAGTTATTTTAAATATAATTATTTGTAGTAAATACTCTCTTAATTAAATTAAGTGGATATATTAAAATAAGTGGTAAAAACGTTGAAATAATGCTTAAATTAAAGGAAGGTCTTTATGGTTATAATGTGTGAGTAAATGTGTTTTAAACAAAGTGTTGTGATTACTGGTTAAGTGTTATTTAATTGTTTTAAGATGGGTGTTATTTGTGGGATATTTATGGAGATGTCTCAATGGACTGTTCATTGTAAGTGTTTTAAGATAGTGTTCTTAAAGGTTGATGTGTTGATGGTTTCCTTGTATGGAATTATTCCTTAAGACTTTGTGATTAATGTGTTTATGTTCAGAAAATGATTTATTTATAGGAGTTAGAAAATTAGAATTATTAGGTAGTTGAGTTAGGTATTATGTTATTGAGTAGGTTAGTAAAGTGATTAGAGAGGGAGTTTCCTTATGTTAATAATTTGGGTAACATTGATAGATTAGTTTATTCTCAATTTGATTAATTTCAAGTGGGATAGTTAACTTAGAAATAATGAAAAGTAGAGTTTTGTATGTAGATAATATTGGCGATAAGGATTATTTCTGTTTAGGTGGGAGAATTGATTTATAAGATAAATGGAAGTAAATAAATTTGAAAACTTTAAATAGTTGGGTATTACGACAAAGGCTAGTGAATGATTGTTGATTCGATAAATGTTTTGATTAATTATATTTAGTTAAACAAAGGGTTTATGTAAATGAATAAAATTAGATGATCTTTTCTAAGTCAATTTCCCTCATATTCTTTTAATAGTTGTTTTGTGGGATTTCTATAAGAACAGTTCTAGAAAATACTTGTGATTGATATTAGGATCAAATTGTTGGTTTGAGTGGGTTGATCTTCAAAGGGAGATTGTTGTTATAATGTGTAAATGGGAATATAATTGTGTTTGAAAGAGTATACTTGTGAATAGTGTCTTACGACTTAAACCATTAGATTTTATTTTCACTTCGCAATATTGTGCTATCCTTAAATGTTGGAAATGATTGATCTTTAAACTAATGTTCTTTTTAAAATGTTTCAAGTTACTTCTTATTGAATGAATGGATATATTATTAGAATGTGTGGTTTTATGGATTCTTTCAATGTGACTTTTCCTGAGTTGATTTTTGAGTTGGAGTTTTTCTCTCATTTTATTTATGTTGCTATTCGTTGGGAACCAGTATGTGTTCTTTTGTTCTTTACCTAAGTGGCAAATTGGTTAATGTTATCTTTGTCATGATTGATGGTTTTGCTTGAGTTGTTAATGAGTCAATTGAAAAGTTCTTTGAGTTATGGGTATTCCGAGAGGAGAAAATAGAGGTTTCCCTTGGATGTTCGATTTAGTTCGTATCGAAGTTGTTGATGTTGTTTAAGGGAGTTGTTGATCTTATTTTGATGTATTCTCTCATCATAATTGAATTGAAAATAGTTCTTTAAGGTTTTGCTTTTATTGTTGTCAGATTTTCATGGGGAAACCCTAGTGTAACTTTATGAGAATCTTCCAGAGGTTTATTTTACTATTGGTTAATGTTCCTCCTTTTATGTGCCCTTGTTGTGGCAAGTGTTTTGGTTTCATGTTTTTGAAAGGGTTGTACATGAATCGTTGAGATTTTGATTATGTATTTATGGCAAGATGGGTAATGCCTTGCATGCTTCTTCTGTTGTGATCTAATGTACTTGTTATGTTGTACAACCCTTGGATTTGGTTTTTATGTTTTGAGTGTCTAGAGTGGAGAGTGGCTCTAAGTGGGTGGTCGGCGCACAAAGGGGCGCCAGGATAGCCCTCGTTAGAGTGAATTTAATAAGTGATAATTTAAATAATTAACTAGGGGGTGGGTAGAATCACATTAAAAAGATAATTGATGCCTCATCCGCCTTTGAGTGCTACCACAGACTAAAGGGGATTGAGAAGGCCGTGGTTGGCAAGATCGTTGCCTTGTCTTCATGAAAGGTTAACGGTTCCGCATGAGCAACCCTATGGAGCGGTTCCTTGAGATAGGTAGCCTGGATAACCATAGATGGAGGCGGTTCCTAGTGCTTGGTTGCCTGGATAATCCGTCAGTAGATGGAGGCGGTACCTTGCAGTAGGTAGCCTGGAGAATCCATGTTAAGCCATGCGATGACACTCTCCTCTAACACTCCTTCTTATGTTGTTACTTTGGAAATCCTCTGGAAGTGGGTCTTTGTCTTGAATTGATGGAACATAGTTGTTTTGAATTGATTTATGGTTTTACCCTATTTGATCTTTGGTGTATTCTTTGGTCTTGTATAAATCTTGTGGATGTTTGGGTTTTGACCTTGTACTCTTATGGTACTGTGATATGATGTTATTGTATTGTATCATTGCATTTCTGAATTATGATATGGTTTTTAATTCAACTTGATTTGAAAGTGTTTTATGATCTTCCTTTGGTTCCTTGTTTACTGGCTATTGTTTTGATTTATGTGATGAGATTTATGACTCCTGGATGTGGTTGATTATGTCATTTTAATTCCTGAGTGTTATGATACCTTGGTATGTTGTTGAGTCTTGTGGTTCCATGTTTGGATGTTCTTGGTTGAGGTCTCTTTCTTGTTAGCTCCTAGCACGGGGGGTGGGTCTTCGGACTCACATGGTTGGGTGGAACGTGCTATGCACCCCATTGGGTCCCCAGTCGAGGATCGAGAGGTGTGGATTGGTGCTATTGCAGCGACTCCAGAGTTGTATCTATCTTGGAGCCTGTTTTGATACTTGTATTTCTCTAATTATTTGTATCATGGTATCTTGTGTATGGTTTCCATTCATATTTGGAACACTCTTGTATCATTGTACTTCTTAAACATTGTACTGTAATGAAATGTTAAACTTGGTGTGGATATTGACCATGGTAGTTGTTCTTCAATGTGTTATGTTAATCATGCATATGTTGTATTTATGTGCAGATGGCTTCTTATCAATGAATTTTTCATGTATGTGTTATATTTATTGTTAATGATTATATCTTTGGATTTTATTCTTTATTGATGTTGTATGGATCTAAGTCACATAATGACTCTTCGTGTACCCCAAGGGATGTATGTGTTAATGAATCTATTTAATTGAAATTCATGATATGACTTGATGTGTATTACATGTATGTTATGTGTATTTAAAAAAAAAAAATTGTTGTAATTATTGTGTTAATGTCCTTTGGGGTTCGCACGGCGGGGCATTACAACTTGTGGGTCCAAATCTAAGGGTTAAGTTACCTTTCCTTTCCCCCTAAAACAAATTCAAAAAGTGGGTTGGGATTTCAGTTTTTTGTAATGGGTACCTAATTTAAAATGGGCATCTACTCTATTTTTAGAATGGCTACCTATTTTAAAGTGGGTACTCATTCTAGTTCTAGAATGACTATGGGTTTTAAAGTTGATACATGTTCCATTTGAAGAAAGAGTACCTATTTTAAAGTGGGTACCTATTCTATTTTTAGAATGGGTACCCATTTTAAAATAGGTTCATTTTATAGTTTTAGAACATGTACATGTTTAAACTCGAGTCCCCATTCCTTTTGTTTATTTTTTTGCATGAAACTTCCTCTCTTTGTGGACCCATGTTTTGAGACTTATCCATGCCTAACATGATGCTTGATTGAAATGATGCTGCTATACTTCTACTAATTTTTCTTTTGGCTACTCCCATAATGATTAATTATGATCTCAATTTCCTTCTCAAAACATGTTAGGATTTAAAAAGTAAAAATATGACACAAAATGGTACTCCCCTCTACCAAAACACTAACTGAAATCACAAAACAAAATTCCCAAGAAAACTCTATCGATTCAACTCTCAATAAAATAAAGATTGCAACAAACTTGTTTCTTATTTAATCAAATTCAAATACAAATACAAATGTGATACTAAGTTTTCTCTCTTTTGCATTTGATGGATTCTCATGCCATTGTGATATACATGGGTATGTGTAGGATCATGATGGGCCAAAAAGTGGCAATATGTAAGTGATATGATGGCTCATGTGGTTGATGACTTTTTTTTTACCCAAAATTGATGAAACGAAAAGGGTCTTTAAAGGAGATTCTCAACTTTCCACCAATATAAATTATTCTTTACTTTGAATTTAATAAATTATTATTATTATTCATTTTCTATTTGAATTATGACTTAAGTCCTAATTGATATGTTGATTGAAAACATCTATAGATTTCAAATGGTATCATTTTTTTTGAATCTAAAACATGTGTCACATTCTATGCTTCTTATACTATAGGATTAAAAAAAATTGAATTTCATGAAGTTTTGACCAAGTTAAGGTGGTCAGACATACGAGTTTTTATATTTTTTAAAAATTGTAATAAAAAATTCATAATTAATTATTTACTTGGAAAAAAATTACAAAAAATAATGCATCACATTGTGACATGAGTCCTCTGCTTATATATAAAATCTTATAAAAAAATATTATCATTTTATTGTGCTTAGGGTGGTCAGATAGGCACCTACTTTTTTTCCCTAAAATTTAAGTACTACTTGTATACACCTTAAAATGGTCACATCACATTGTCTGGTAATTAATTAAATATTTTTAATATTTAATTAAAATCTTCAAAATTCTATCTGCATATAAAAAATTTAAATAATTTATTTGTATTTCTTCATTCTTTCATTTCGATTAAATAAATAAGTTTATTTAATCATCTTTTCGTATTCATTCTTAATTAATTAAATAAACATTACGATTTATTATCAATAATCTTCGTTTGAATATTTTATTCAAATAAAGATTAAATTATTATTCTTCTTCTAAATATCATTTATAATTAAATATTCCAAAATATTTAATTATTTCGTCTAATTCAATTATTCATTCTTAAAATCATTTCTAAATTCAATTCATAAATTTATTCTTAATTAAATATTTCCAAAAATATTTAATTAAATTCTTCTAAATATTTCATATTCTTCTAAAGTCATATCATAATTAAATATTACAAAATATTTAATTAATTCTTCTATAGTTTTCAAAAATCAAAAGTCAAAAAAATCAAAATGCAATAAATTAAATTAAATAAATTTTATTTATTTAATTTGGGGATTTATCTTCAACTCCCGAGAAACAAACTGCCAAAACAGAAAATTAAATTTCTCTGTTTCTGTGCAGGCTTGTTCTCGTGGGTTGAAGACAGGATTCCATTCTTCTCTCCAACCTCTCAACCTCCCCCATTTTCTTCTCAACCTCTCAATCTCTCACCATTCAAATTTACCAGACAAATTCATAGCCGTAGATTCTTGCCAGCCGGGATGGAGCCTGCAAAAAATCTATAAATACAGCTGCCGGGAGCTCCAAAAATATATAGAATTTTAAGCAAGTAAACTATAGGCAAATTGCATAGTATTCCCAGCATTCATAGAGCATTTTCATAGCAATAGCATAGAATCATAGCAATAGCAATAGAACCATGATACATATCATTCACAGCCCCTGTGCATAATCACAGCCCCTGTCCATATCCGTATCAACAATTCCATCTTCACCAACATATAGAATAGTTTTCCTTTGCATACTCGTTCTGCAGCAGCCATTTGGAGAAGCTTACACAATCTGAGAGCCAAAAAGCTTCAAAAGAATCTCTGTGGATAGAGAAAAATGGGACGGCACTAAAGATTTTGTTTGTTTAAATTTAATTTAAATTTCTTTAGTTTAAGGTTTCATTTAGTGTTTTATGTTTTCATTTAGATTACAATTAAGCATTTACACATTTTTGGCGTCCACCGTGGGGCTCTTGCCCCCTTTTTTAACATCTTTTTGCAGCTTCTTTGGATTGATTACAGGAAAAATAGCGGAATAGCGCAGACGACACGTTTCGGAAGAACACCTCCAGTTTAGCGCCCGTGACTACTGTTTCAGCGCCTGTGACAATTATTTCAGCGCCCGTGACTACTGTTTTAGTGCCAGTGACGAGTATTTCAGCGTTCGTGACGTTTATTGCAGCGCCTGTGACTACTGTTTCAGCACTCGTGACGAGTATTTTAGTGTCCGTGACGTTTATTGCAGTGCCTATGACGTTTATTGCAGCGCCCGTGACAAGTATTGCAGCGCCCGTGATGAGTATTGCAACGCCCATAATATGTTTTGCAGCGCAAATTTTTAGAAGACTGTAATATGTAATCTGTAACTATAGTTTAGTCTAACTGATTCCGACGCAGCTGCGGACAGTTATTAATTAAAAAATAATAATTATCAATCCTAGGGTAGACATCTAAAGCATAAAATTTATCAATCCTAGGGTAGTCATCTAAAGCATAAAATTAACCAATCCTAGGGTAGTCATCTAAAGTATAAAATAGAGCAATCCTAGGATAGACACTTCATTTTTCAATTTAGGCTTAAAATGAATTTTCTGTTTATGTGAAGCAACATCTTCACTTAGTTTAGAAAATTTCCATTTGGTGCTTAATAATTGAACCTAGTGTTTGCTTTGTTCTCAGTGATAGGCCTATGCTCTCCCCTTAACTGGGTGATCAAAATGCCAAACTCACCTATTTCTTTTTTTACGCATCTTTAAGCTTTGTTAAAACCTTGTAGAGAGCCTGCTCTTGTGGGAAAAAGTACTCACCCAAGAGGAACGACTCAAGTGGGTTCAAGCCAAAGCCAGGCTATTCCACCCCACTATAAAATTTAAAGCAAAATTGGGGAAACCCTCTTTTGACGGTAGTGTGCATTGATAACCATCCCCAAAGCCTTTGTTCTAAAGGTAGGGAGGTCTCTCGAGGGAGTCTATCATTTGCCGCACCGAACGGAAATCCTTACTACGAACCTAGTGTAGTAACTAACCGAGTCAGTTTCCGAACATTGTTTCAATCACAGTGCAGGGGAGGGAAGAATCTACCCCCAAGATACTCACCATATAACTGCCAAGGATTGTTTGCTCAGGGGATCCGGTATCCACTTCCGTCACTCTGAGTACGCACCTGGAAAAGACAAAAACACGGGCGCCCTTTCGGGGGTGACACGGCTGTGTGAGTCGACGCAGTTTTAAGATGTGGGCTGTTGATTGCTATGATGACCTACTTGAGAACTAAGAGTGAGTCTGTTTGAAGTGCTTGTCATGTGTAAAACCTGTTAAAACAATTTTTGAAAAACATTTTGGTTACACACTTGATGTTTAGCATAGGACTTAAAACAACTGTTTTAAATTTGTTTGATGTGTTTTCATTACATTAATTTAGATAAAGATCATCCAAAACACTCATTATCATATTGATCAATCTCATGTTACGAGATTGGAAATCTACAAAATTTGTAAAGAAATCCGTTTCCAAAAGGATTAAGAAGCCAAAGAAACCTCTCAACCACAAGAAATTATTGAAGAAACAACAATTCTTATATCAAAGTCGAAAAGTTTTACTTAAATATAGAACTTTTCTTCATAGGTATCATGATTGTGTTAGAGGTCTTTCAGATGATTATGCCATAGAGCCCTTGTATTCACAAGCTTATTTTCAAAGAAGAGCCCTTTCTCAAAGGCATAACCATAGTCAACGCATCCGTTTTAGTTATATTCCCCAACCAGCAATCGAATACTCTACTCGTCCAAATCAAATCTTACAATAGAGAACTTAGAATACATTAGGCATCTATCACAAAATCCATCTTTTTACAAAGCCATGATCAAAACTTCATAAAGTGCAAAAATCATCATTTTCTTGATCTTTTGCTTATATTCCCACTAACAGGATTTTCATCCTTTCACTTAGGGAACAACACAAGCTACAAGATTAGAAAATTTCGTATAAGTCATAGAATTTTCATTCTATTCTGACTTTCATACATACCACATCAATTGCACTATTTCACTCTTTTGATCAAAAGTAAGTAAAATTTGGAGTAAAATCTATGCCTGTTCTCACAAGATCTCAAAAACAAATGGAAAAAGACGAGGGAGAAACTACAACGAGCAAAATGGGTGACCGAAATGAAAAAGAAGAGGAAACATTTAATCTTGATGAGTTAACGGAAGAAAAGCTTCAAGAAGCAGAACAAGATCCTCAATTCCATACTCTTATGGAAAGAATCCTAGAACGTAACAAAGAAAAATACTTCCTTTCATTAGCTAATCAAGGAGCTAAGTTGCCTCACACCTTTGACATAGAGGGGATTAAACAAAATCCTGAAAATCCTCCTAATGACTTTAGTGCTCTTAACCAACAGATAAAAGAATTACAAGGGCAAATAAAGGAAATGCAAGGAGGTACAACAAAGAAATATGTTTTGGAAGACATATCTCCTTATCCATTTGATAGGAGTCTTCAAATGATCCCATTTCCAAAACATTGCGAAATTCCTAAGTATGATAGGTATAATGGAAAAACTGATCCCATAGACCATGTTAGGGATTTCCGAAACATGAGTCTTGAATTCGCCTATGATGATACTTACTTGATGCGATTATTTCCACGAAGTCTAGGTGTACAATCCATGGAGTGGCTTTCAAAAATCACTCCACCTATCAAAACTTTTGAGGAGTTGATAAATCAGTTTATCTCACAATACTCCTACAATATTCAACATCAAATAACAATGCTTGATCTTTGTAAAGTAAAACAAAAAGTAGGAGAACCCTTTACTACATTTTTACAAAGATGGAGAAGGTTATTTGCACGATATTCTCGTCCTATTCCTGAAAAGGAAAAGATGGATATTTTTATCAATAGCCTTGATCCAGAATTAAGCTATAGGCTTAACCTTCATTGTCCTCATAACTTTGAAAAACTGATTGAAAATGCAATCACCATTGAAGGGGCCTTGGTTAAAAGGGGAGTGATAAAACTTGATAATCCAAGTACATCAAATCAAAACAACGATAAAACAAGGTTTTGGAATAGAAACAAAAATGTTGTTAATGATGGTATAGTGGATGCAAATAATTTACGAACAAGACCATCCGTTTTCAATCTATCAAGTGCTCCAAGAAACAATTCACAAGGAAATACAATTCAACAAGGAAACAACAATCAACAAGGACAAATTTCCAAGCAAGAGAACATGACCAATCAAAATACCAATCAAAATCGTGGTAATTTGAATAATAATCTTGGCAATGCCCAAATATCAAATCCGTCTAGACCTTCATTCTTTTCCAACCGACGGACTTTTACTGCTTTGGGTCAATCTCTTGAATCTGCTCTCAAGGAACTTCTTGATAATAAGGTTATCACTTTACCACCACAAAGAGATTATGAGCCACGAGTTAAACCACCATCATGGAATGACTCGTATTATTGCAATTATCATCGATGTAAAGGTCATAGAACAAACAATTGTCAAGCTTTGAAAAATCTAGTACAAGATTTAATTGACAATGGTACTATTACAATTGAGGGACATCATACCAATGATGATCATCAAGCATTCAAAGATCCTTTACCAAACTACCAAAAGGGGGAAACATCGGATACCAAAGCCAAAAGCATGCATAATGTTGAAGACAATATAATCCGCCATATTCACACAGATGATAATCGGATTAATGTTATCAAAATTAAAGGAAAACAAGAATATCAACAGGTTAATGTAACAACAAGAGGTCAAGCAAAGGTTGTTTTAAAAGGAAGTTCATCTAAAACAACTATTTCTTCTCCAACTCAGTATAATCTGGTTGATCAATTGAGAAAAACATCAGCTCAAATTTCTATTCTTGAACTTCTTAAAATATCCCCCATACACAAAAATATTTTAGAAGAAGCGCTTGTGAACACAACTGTTGATACTGATCTAGATGCAAACAGATTTCAAGCCATGGTGGGACATTTGTCTTCCCCCACTTGTCTTTCATTTTCCGATAAAGATGATGCTTCTATGACACATCCACATAATTCCTCGCTCTATCTTGAAGTCATGATCCATAAACATCGAATTAGACGTGTCTTAATAGATGGAGGAGCCGGTTTGAATATTTGTACCTTAAAATTGATAAATGCCTTAGGAATTTCAGAAAATGAAATTGATTCACGAAGGAAGATAACCATTAAGGCATATGATGATGAAGAAAGAGCTTCTAAGGGATTAATATTGCTACCTATCAGAGTGGGACCTGTTGTGAAGAATACTTTTTGTCAGGTTCTAGATCGAGATCTGTCTTATAACATACTTTTGGGTCGTCCGTGGATCCATGATATGCAAGCCGTACCATCAACATATCATCAATGTATCAAGTTTCCATATGATGGACAAGAAATAACTATACAAGCTGATTACAATAGTACCCAAACTTGTTCCAATCTTAGGGTGAGTCAAGATGTCTTTGTGCCACACAATAGAGAAGCTCTTGTTGTTTCTTCTTCCAATCTACAAGTCCAATTGCAAGAATTGACAAAGAATCTTGATACAAAGTTAAAGTTTAAAGACAAAGGGGTAGGTGAATATTCACTATCTCTTTCTACTTTACCTCCTTCTCCAAGATCACATGGTTTACCAACTTTATCAAATCAAAAGATTGCAACTGCTTCTACATCTCAAACTTCCGTGCCAATCACAAAGTTTGATGGAAAATTCATTAGAGCTAATACCACTGAAGAAGAAGCTGAAGATAGGGACATCCTAAATTGGCTATACAAAGATGAAGATGAATCTCTCTTACACATTAAGTTGCCTAAAGAACAATATGGTAAAGGGTACGCTATCATGCAAAAGATGGGTTATGAAGGGAATGGTCCTATAGGGAAACGAAGAGAAGGAATTGTGGAACCAATTCAGCCTATTTCAAAGCATTCAACTGATAAAACAGGACTTGGATATGGTAAAGATAAAGAAGAATTTACTTCACAGCAGACATCATTAGTTCATAAAGGAGAATCTGTGTCAGATAAATCTCATGAATCAGTTTTCCAATTGCAAAATAGTTCAGATACTGATTCTAATGAATATGAATGGGACACCATTTATAATGATGAATTCTGGAGGGATAAACAAATTGATACTATACATAAATATGCACCTGTTCTTATACAAGGAGAAGGTTCAAGGCCTCCACTCGATTATGTTTTACAAAGCGATCATGACTCAAGTGAGGAAGAATCAGATTCTAACGAGATTGATAATCAACAGGAGAATACCATCACAGACCTTGTCTACCATGAGGATGACAACCATATCATGACTTTGACAATTCAAGACCTTACCCAACCTAATGATCCTATGCCTTTAGTTTATCCAGAACTTATAGATTGGGACATTGACGCACCTATCCATATTCCTACATTCAGTAATGATGAAGATGTTATAACTTTCCTTTGTTCCTCAAATGAAGAAAACAATTGTTTCATTCAAGAATCTTATACTCATGATTTTGACAAGGAGAGTGTCAAGTCTCTTAGCTGCAAAATAAATGAAATAAAAGATGGATCTATTGATGAAAACCGAAAAAAGGCAGTGATAGATCAAAACAAGAGAAAAATAAAGAGCGAATCTGACAGTGAAAACCTTTCTGAGGCACTAAAGGATGAGAAACTTGACACTCTTCCCAAGTATTATCATGAAAGATCTTCTATTTTGATTGAACCAACGGAATCAATCAACATAAGTACAGCAGAGCAGCCAAAAGTTTTGCAAATTGCAGCATCATTAACAGTTGAAGAAGTCCAGAAATTCATGCAATTCTTGAAGGATAATCAAATTAACTTTGCTTGGTCATATGCTGATATGCCAGGGTTAGATCCTAATCTGATAATGCATCATTTATCTATCAAACCTGGGATAAAACCTGTAAAGCAAAAGCTCAGAAAGATGCATCCACATGTTGCATTATTGGTCAAGGAAGAATTAAAGAAGCTTTTAGATGTTGGATTCATTCGAACTATTGACTATGCAGAATGGATTTCAAACATTGTACCTGTTTCAAAGCCAGATGGAAGGATCAGAGTTTGTACAGATTTCAGGGATTTAAATAAAGCATGCCCTAAAGATGATTTTCCTTTGCCTAACATAGACTTGATTGTTGACTTAACTGCTGGTCATGCAATGTATTCATTAATGGATGGATTCTCAGGATACAACCAGATAAAAATTGCACCAGAAGATCAAGATAAAACAGCGTTCACATGTCCTTGGGGTACCTATTGTTGGAATGTAATGCCATTCGGGTTAAAGAATGCTGGAGCTACTTATCAAAGAGCAATGACAACTATTTTTCATGATATGATGCATACATTCATGGAAGATTATGTTGATGATTTACTTGCCAAATCTCATACACGAGATGAACACCTGGAAATCTTGTCAAAAATCTTTATTAGAATGGAAAAATTCAATGTTCGACTGAATCCAAAGAAATGTGTCTTTGGTGTTACATCTGGAAAACTCCTAGGGTACATTGTTTCAGAAAAGGGTATAGAAGTTGATCCAGAAAAGGTACAAGCTATAATGGACATGCCTCCACCATGAAATATCAGTCAATTAAGATCCTTGCAAGGAAGATTACAGTCCATCAGAAGGTTTATAGCTCAACTGGCAGACAAAAGCTTGCCATTCACACATTTATTGCATAAAAATGTTCCATTTAAATGGGATGACAAATGTGAAGCAGCATTCAATCAGATTAAGCAATATCTTACACATCCACCAGTTCTAATTCCACCTATTCCAGGAGAGCCGCTTATACTCTATATTTCAGCAACAGAAGTATCTTTGGGTGCATTGCTAGCACAAGAAGACTCTACAGGTAAAGAAAGGGCTATATATTATATCAGCAGAACCTTAACAAGACATGAGTTAAACTACAGTTTCATTGAAAAAGCTTGTCTTGCAGTAGTGTTTGCTTCTCAAAAGTGGCGACATTATATGTTGACTCATACAGTTAAGCTGATAACAAAGATAGATCCATTGAAATACCTATTAAGCAGAGCCACTTTAACAGGAAGACTTGCAAAATGGGTAATGATCTTAAGTGAGTTTGATATTCACTATGTAGATCGAAAAGCGATTAAAGGACAGGTCATTGCAGATCAGTTAGCTGAAGCTCCTTTACAAGAAGACAATCCAATGCATATTGAGTTTCCTGATGCAGATGTCTTTACAACAACAATTCAGAGACCGTGGGCATTGTACTTTGATGGATCTTATACACAATATGGCTCGGGGGCAGGGATTCTTTTTGTTACACCTGAAGGACATACCATCTCACGATCATATCGGTTGATGTTTCCTTGCACAAATAACATAGTAGAATATGAGGCATTACTCATAGGATTAAAGATAGCTTTGGAATGGCAGATTACAGAGCTGGAAGTTTATGGTGATTCACAACTTATCATTAATCAAATTAATGATGACTATCAAACCAAAGATGATAAGTTGCTACCATACAAAAACATGGTGGATGATTATAAGAAATATTTTGTGTCAATCAAGTTTTCACAAATATCAAGAATTGACAATAAAGCTGCAGATGCAATGGCTACCATTGCTTCTTTATTACAAATATCAGAAGATCAAACCAAGTATGAATTCTTGGTGGAACAATTGTTTTCTCCTGCATATGATAATCCTGAAAACCAAGTTATATGTCATTTGACTGGTTCTGATTCAACTTTATATGGCAAAACTTATACCTATTTGAAAGATAACATCTTGCCTTTAGATTTATCCCGCAACCAAAAATGGAATTTCATACGCCAATCATCCCGTTATACCTTAATTGCCAATATCCTTTATAGACGTGGTCTTGATGGTACACTCCTTAGATGTCTTGAACGTGACGAATCTGAAAAAGCCTTACAAGAGGTTCACGGTGGTATTTGTGGAACTCATTCAAGTGGTTTGACCTTAGCGAAGAAACTTGTCAGAATGGGATACTATTGGCCTACCATGGAGCAAGATTCTTTTACTTTTGTTAAGAAGTGTTCTAAATGCCAGATCCATGGGAATCTTATTCATGCACCTGCACAAGAATTGCAGCCTTTTATTTCAACATGGCCTTTTTCTCAGTGGGGATTAGATCTTGTTGGTAAAATACATCCTTCATCGTCAAATGGTCATAAGTTTATCATCACAGCTACTGAGTATTTTACAAAATGGATTGAAGCTGTTCCTCTAACAACAGTGACTGGTAAACAGATATCTTCATTTATCCTGAATTACATTATTTGTAGATATGGAATTCCTAATTCTATTGTTACTGATAATGGAAGACCTTTTAAGAATCAGGATGTTGATGAACTTTGTGAAAGATTTCATATCCAACACAGGTACTCTACACCTTATTATCCACAGGGTAATGGTCAAGCAGAAGCTTCTAACAAAACCATTTTGAAGATATTGAAGAAGACAGTAAATGATGCTGGACGTGATTGGCATGTTCAACTCAACCCAGCTTTGTGGGCATATAGAACTAGTATTCGCACACCAACAGGAGCTACACCATATACTTTAGTCTATGGAGCAGAAGCGATCTTACCATTGGAAGTTGAAATACCTTCGCTTAGGGTTTCACTTAAGGGATTGATAAGTGATGAAGACTATCGAGTTTCTCGTCTTCAAGAGCTCGAACTGTTAGATGAAAGACGCCAACATGCAGCTGATCACTTGAAAGGTTATCAACAAGTCATGTCTCGTAGTTATAACCACAAAGTTAAACCATGGGCATTTCAAGTGGGTGACTTAGTTTTGAGGGAAAATCCACGTAATCAGCAAGATAGAGAAAAGAAAGGCAAATTTGAACCTAATTGGCTTGGTCCATTTGTTATTATAGCAGCATATGGTTCTGGAGCATATCAGTTATCCACATCAGAGGGGGACCTGTTTGAAGAACCAATCAATAGTATTCATCTCAAGAATTTCTATGCATAAAAAGTCCTAAAAAAAAATCAAAAAAATAAAAAAAATCTTGAAAAAGTGCAATAAAAACAAGTGGTGAAAACTTGGCAAACAAGCGCTACTTGTGATCGAAATGGGCTTCTCCATTTATTAGTTTATGTCTTATTTTCACTTTAGGCATCATTCATCCACATCTATCATCTGTAAATATCTTTCATTATCCATACCATGTAGTGGGAATCTTTAGGTTTCATCATGGCTTGATGAAATTTGTACATATCTTTTATCTTTAGGTTGTGTTTACATTGGGGGCAAAACGCAGAAACATACAAGAGAGGGGCAACGAGCTTTCAAAATATCACAAGCAGACAAATAACAGCTTGACAAAATAAAACAAACATTGTCAAATTAAATCAATCACAAACATATTTATGCCAATGAAAATAAAAAACAACATGATCCAAACAACTATCGAAGTGAGAATATCAATAATGATAACCAAATTGGATGATCTTAATCTGAATAAATGTTTGAAATGCCTTAAGCAGGATTTGAATGGTTGTTTGATTTTCTATCATATCTCTGGAGTAATTCGATGATGTACTGAACTAGAAAAGCAAGGAAGGAGTATGATTTTTCTTTGTCTTCTGTTTGTGAGGAAATCATTAGTACTATGCAAATTGGTCGCGAGACATGCTCTACTATGGATCATGGATGACATTTCAGAATTTGCATGGGAAAAGGATTAACTCTTGTCTGTTTATGCAAGCAATACTCAGGTCATCTTGGTTCAATTATACCTAGATGCTTGTATTAACTTGCTATATTAAAAATCATGAAAGCAATACTCAGGTCATCACTGGTGCTAACATACCCTTTGATGCTTGTATTAACTTTCAACATTTCAAAGCTCTATGATGATACAAAAAGCACACATAAGCTCTCCAAATGGCAATATTGTATGAATGTCCTGCATGGTTAGTATAGATTGCATTCATGTTAGAATCTGCATTTTGCATTTATAGATTTCTAAAAAGCTGGCAAAGAATCAAAGATTTATATCTTTTCAAATATGACTGAGTATATTTTGACATTCACAAAACATTGTTTCATACATTTTACATATATTTGCATTAAGAAAATCATAAAATCAAAACATACATACATCATATATGTCATACATTCATTCATCAAATAAATTTAATCTCATACCATCATGTATATAAATATCATAAATCATGAAAACATCATATAGTACACATCATATATATACATCATGTATCATGTAAAATCATCTCTGCATTTCATATATTTCAAAAATGAATGTCAAAATGTACAAGGATGTCAAACTACAAATGATATAATATCATCAAAAATGTGATCATCTCACGGTGTATACAAAATGTCTCAACAGAATATCATGAAAGAGATCATATACAATGCACTAGGCCGAGCTATCCTGTGATGGAGCTGGCCTAGGACCTGTACCACCTGCCCCTGATGGACCTGTATCACCTGCCCCTGATGGACCTGCTCCGCCTGACCCCGGTGGCCCTCTAGGAGGTAATGGCTGTGTCACACCCCTGCTGGTAGTACGAGAGCGACCATGAGTAGATCGTGACTGAGTGTAGCTCTCTCTCTGCTCAGCTGGGACTGCATCATGATATCTAGTCCGATAAAACTCTGCCTCTCGAGTAGCCCTCGTAACCTCTCTCATCATATCACCTGGCAAAGTGCTACCTGCCACTCTCTGTAGGCTATCTGCTAAGGCAATGGCCTGCTCACCCCGCTGTCTAGCTGCATCTCTCTCGGCAGTGATCGAAGTCACCTGACCCTGCAACTGTGAAATCAAGGCCTGTGCCTGTGATAGCTGAGCCTGCAAGCTCTGTACTGTGCTCTGCAGAGAAGATATCTGACTCGCTACTGTCGGATCCACTGACGGGGATGGGTCAGTATGCCTCATCCGTGGTCCACCTCTGCCTGCCCTACCTCCTCTGCCACCTCTCCTGCCGCCTCTCCTGCCACCCCTACCATCACCACCATCATCTCCATCTGAGTCATCATCTCCACTACCTCCTCGTCATCACTGTCCTCTGAATCATCATCTCCTGACTCCGAGTCTCTCTGTCGACGTCTCTGTCCAATGATAGGAGCAATGGCCTCATCAGGATCAAACATGCGTGGAGGTGGATGCTGTAGAACATACTGTACATACTCTGGTGTCGCTCCTGCATCAAGAACATCCACCTGGTAATCCCACATCTGTGCTCCTAAACTGGTGAACTCTGCCACCGCTGCATCATAAGAGATCCGTGGGCCCCACACTGCAAGCTCTGACTGTCGCCGCGCGCTGAACCAACAGGCATACCCTGAATCCGACCAAACTGTCGCAATACACGAAATCCAGATCCAGTGAAGTGCATACAAAAGGCATCTCCTCATCCAATATATGGCCTCCAGCATACTGTGTCCAAACTATCTAAAAGCCGCTGCCAATACACTAGTTTGCCCAGTCTAGGCTGAGCAATAATATGTGCATATCTCCATCTGTATGCTCGACCAGCTGGTCGCTCTCCTCGAGTCAATGGACGTAACACTGCAAAATGCTCCCATGCCCATATCTGTAGTAATGAGCATCCAACAGCAAAACTCCGGCCTCTACCATATACGATGTGATGTAGCTCGTCATATAGGTGGGCTAGCATACAGGTACCCCATGCATACCGTGTCCCCTGCATCACCATGCTCTCTAAGACACGACCCCATCCGATCGCGAATCCCTTCGACCTATGGTCGGGGCACAACACACCTCCAATGAATCCTGCAAGTACAGCTGGTAGTGGTGGATAAGTATCTGTGATCTCACCCCATGAGATGAAATATCCGGCAATCTGATCATCTCTAAATATCCGTCTCAAAGCAAGAGTACCTCCAGCCTCTCGTCTGTCAAACACAACTATCTCTCCCATCACTGGGATCCGTAGGATGCGATATACGTCCTCGGGAGTCACTGTAATCTCGCCGGTCGGTAAATGAAAGGTGTTGGTGTCGCTATGCCACCGCTCTGCAAGTGCTGTCAATAGAGCCCTGTTGAGGCGAACCTCGGGCATATCAAGTAATGAAGTCAAACCACAAGCATCAATCACATCTCTATCAGACTGTAATAAATGTGGAATCAATGACCATGTGCTCGGGAAAGTCTCTCGTAACTGCAAGACACCTAGTCTCTCCTGTTCACATACATCATCAAAACAACATCAATATCAAATCATCTTAACGTATCAATCCAAAATGAATCAATCAAACTATTTGTTTTTCATTATCATTATGAAATGCGAATAATATCAAAATCATGTTTGTTTTTAACAATCTTAGAAGCAAACAAATCAATCAAACTATTTGTTTTTCATCATCATGGAACGCAAATAATCAACATCAAGTTTCTTTCTAACAACTTTAGGAGAAAACTTATCTATCCTATTTGTTTTTAACAACTTTAAAAGCAAATTTATCAGCTACTATTTGTTCTCCAACAACTTGGGAAACAAATTTATCATGTGGAACAAAAAGCGCTACAGAACTAGTTGTAGGCGCTACAAAATTCTTTATCAGCGCTAAGGAAATTTTTGCGCTACAGAATCAATTAATGGCGCTATGATTTCTATCAACAACGCTATGGAAAATTTTGCGCTACAAGATTTGTTAAGAGCGCTATAAAACATCTCAGGTGCGCTATGATATCATAGGCGCTATGAAAATCATCAAAGGCGCTATGAAATCTATCACGGGCGCTATAATATTATATGCGCTATGAAAATTGTCAAATGCGCTACGATACGCCTTAAGAGCGCTACAGTATTAAACGCGCTACGAAAATTATTGATTGCGCTATGAAAAACATTAAGAGCGCTAAAACTCAAATTTTTGAATTTAAACATTAAAAACGTGCGCAAAACAAAATTTTCGACAGACAAGGATTTACGAGACACATACCGGAGGTCCGTAGTGCGCCGGCCGCTGATGACGTCGGATACGCTCGAAACGGTGCAAGTGAACTGGAAGTGCCATAATTATCAACTCAGAGCTCAATATTTGCAAATTTTACTAGGTTAAAATTGAAAATGACATGGAAAATGACATTTTTAACCTATATAATGGTAAAATTGGGGCATTTTTATCATATTTTTACATAGCAGGGGCAATTTCTTCATCAAATTTTCATTTCATATCTCTTCGGATCAATTTCTTCAAATCATAAGTTTCGAACGATGAATCGACATCTTCAAAAAATCAAAAAAAAAAAAATTCACGAAAACATTCAAAAATCAATTCATCGTTCACGGGGGCATATATCTATCAACATTTCGACAGTCAACATCTGGGGCAAAATTTCAAAATTCTTTGAAGTAATGCGTAAAACACATCACTTCAAAGAGGGGCAAAATGTATACACCTTAAAATGGTCACATCACATTGTCTGGTAATTAATTAAATATTTTTAATATTTAATTAAAATCTTCAAAATTCTATCTGCATATAAATAAATTTAAATAATTTATTTGTATTTCTTCATTCTTTCATTTTGATTAAATAAATAAGTTTATTTAATCATCTTTTCGTATTCATTCTTAATTAATTAAATAAACATTACGATTTATTATCAATAATCTTTGTTTGAATATTTTATTCAAATAAAGATTAAATTATTATTCTTCTTCTAAATATCATTTATAATTAAATATTCCAAAATATTTAATTATTTCCTCTAATTCAATTATTCATTCTTAAAATCATTTCTAAATTCAATTCATAAATTTATTCTTAATTAAATATTTCCAAAAATATTTAATTAAATTCTTCTAAATATTTCATATTCTTCTAAAGTCATATCATAATTAAATATTACAAAATATTTAATTAATTCTTCTATAGTTTTCAAAAATCAAAAATCAAAAAATCAAAATGCAATAAATTAAATTAAATAAATTTTATTTATTTAATTTGGGGATTTATCTTCAACTCCCGGGAAACAAACTGCCAAAACAGAAAATTAAATTTCTCTGTTTCTGTGCAGGCTTGTTCCCATGGGTTGAAGACAGGATTCCATTCTTCTCTCCAACCTCTCAACCTCTCAATCTCTCACCATTCAAATTTACCAGACAAATTCATAGCCGTAGATTCTTGCCAGCCGGGATGGAGCCTGCAAAAAATCTATAAATACAGCTGCCGGGAGCTCCAAAAATATATAGAATTTTAAGCAAGTAAACTATAGGCAAATTGCATAGTATTCCCAGCATTCATAGAGCATTTTCATAGCAATAGCATAGAATCATAGCAATAGCAATAGAACCATGATACATATCATTCACAGCCCCTGTGCATAATCACAGCCCCTGTCCATATCCGTATCAACAATTCCATCTTCACCAACATATAGAATAGTTTTCCTTTGCATACTCGTTCTGCAGCAGCCATTTGGAGAAGCTTACACAATCTGAGAGCCAAAAAGCTTCAAAAGAATCTCTGTGGATAGAGAAAAATGGGACGGCACTAAAGATTTTGTTTGTTTAAATTTAATTTAAATTTCTTTAGTTTAAGGTTTCATTTAGTGTTTTATGTTTTCATTTAGATTACAATTAAGCATTTACACACTACTACATCAAAATTTCAAATTTTGACCAAATAGATTTTTGTTTTTTTAAAAACCTAGTAGTTTAGAAACTACATTCAATTTGCTACAGATTCTATTCGTACATATTTTTGAAATAATATAGATAACTTATTCTAAATTTTTTGCCACTTAAGGGCCTACTTTTTCCATGATGACCCTGCACATACCCACATTCTTTTTCAAACCTACTACTCTATGCTCTATTCCTACTATCATCCTTTATTTCTACACTTTATGCTATGTTAACTCTGTTGGATGATTCTCGTTTTCGCCTCCTTTATGGCTACAGATCCACTTTCACACCCCCTGTGCATTCCTTCTCTTTCTGTATAACCCCCTTAGCTTGAGGTTTCACTGGTTATTACATGACCAATTTTTCCCCTATCCTCTATGCACCCCCTATCTCAATTGTTGTGTGTTTCTTCTTTTTTTTTTACTACACGCTCACCCTTGTCTCTATTCATTCCTTCTTATTTATGTGTCTCTTGCTATGTTCTTCTCATAGTTGTTTCATTCCCTCTTGGCCCTATCAACCTCCTTCCTCAAGGTTGTGTGTATCTTCAAGTCTAATGTCTTTTTTCTTTGTCTTTGCTTTACTCCAACCTACAAGCCAATTTTCCTCTTCTCATAGACTCCCCCTATGCTCATTCTCTGCATGGCTGTTCTTCCTTTATTAGCCACACATCTCCTTTCTACCTACCATACTACCTCCTTTTCTTAGTTTGAATCCTAGTGATTTTTTTTTTGGTTTATTCTCCTCTACATATTGGCTTTCCCATGCAATTTTATTGAAGGTGAAATGTTGTTTAAAACATTCACTTCAATATTTAATTCTTTATTGAATTTTAAATATGTTGATTCCTTTTGAAAGTTTAATTTTATTGTTGATTAGACCCATTCGATAATCGTTGAGACATTACTTTGAGGAACTTTGTCGATCAACATACACAGCGGCAGAGGTGATGGCAACTACATCTATTAAAATTGATGTTTCAAATCTTACAAACAAAGATATTGTAGGATTTCCATTACATCTACCAATGTGTAAATTTAAATTCCTTGAAGGTTGTGACCAATCCAATTTGTGCATATTCAATTATCATTATACCTCTTATTTCTTCACACATCTAACAATGCAAGTATAACTCAAGAAAATGTTGGTAAAGATCAAATAGATTGGCCTTACACCAACCAATTACATTTTACTTAAAATTTCATGAGACAAAATAGTTTCCATGATATCTCATTAAATCATTAAATTTAAGAGGTTTAGACATTGCAAAGAGAACCAAACAAACTTAAATTTGAATAAAATACAACCAACAATATTTTTGGGTGGTGTTGATTGCTTGTCCACCTTTGTGATCTTGCATCAGACACACCAGGTAGAAAGATTGTGAGCATGGGCTCACAAAGATGGAGTTGACTGATGAAATCACTCTTTGGGATTATGAACAATCTGTAGTGAACTCCATCATTGTAACAAGTGCTCCAAAACTATTTCTTTCACTTCTTCCAACACTTCTCTAAAATAGAGACCATCTCCTTCCAGCAACACTACATCTCACTCCTTTTCTCCCTCATTGACTCATATCCACCAAATGTTGACCTCCTTCACCAAATCTTTTTTGCACTTATCTCCTCTTTCATGAGTTCAAACCCCCCTCTAACCATCCACCTCCACCAAAACCAAGTGATATCCTCCACAATTTCTACTAACAAATAAATATGTAGCATCTACAACATGCTCTTGTATTCTATCCAACTTGGTTTTTACTACTACATTTTAAAACAAAATAACATCATATAACTGATTTACCTCATCGAAATTCACAAATACAACATCAAACTTCACTAGAATATCTTCCACCTCCTTTCCAACTACAACTTTTTACTCTTCCCCGTTTGTTGTGACATCTTTGCTTCTCACCTTAGATTTTTCTTCTCCACTCTTCATTCCTTGCTCAAGGCATGTCTCTACTGTAAATTATTCCATAGGGGCTAGTAATCTCTCATCTTTCTCCATCCAACTTAGGCTGCAATACTCTTTTTTGTTGTCCTCTTTCTTCATCTCAATCTCCTTCACCACTTTTCTCTCTCTTTCCAACAAACTTTCCCTTTTCTTCTTGAACCATATTTCTCACTTCTTCACAAAATATCTTTCCAAACTTATCTAACATTTCATCCTCCACTTTCTCCCAATACTTCTCCCAAAATAGTATCCACACGAGTCTCCTCACAACCCAACCCATCTTGCTTGCTACAATCTTCCAAAACTCACATTCTCTACATCTCCATAGTTTTTTCTCTCGGTTCTCAATTGTTCAAGAATCTACACACACCCAAAATATTTCTTTTGAGCTCTCCACAACCATTACTCTCTCCCATAGATCCTAGTGAATACTCTCCATGCTCATTATTTCCTGCTATAATACCAATTCACACAAATGGTTACCCCCCTCTACCAAAAAAACCAACTCAAAAATGTAAAACCAAATTCCTAGGAAAACTTTATTAATTCAACAATCAATAAAATAAAGATTGCAACAAACTCATTTCTTATTTATTAAAATTAAAATACAAATACAACTATAATAATAAATTATCTCTCTTTTGCATTTGATGGCTTCTCATTCCATTCTAATATATATTATTTTTCAAACTTGCTACTCTATGCTCTATTCCCACTATCATCCTTTATTTATGTACTTTATGCTATGTTACCTCTCTTGGCCAATTCTTGTTTTCACCTTGTTCATGGATACACATCCTTTTTCACACCCTTTGTGTATTACTTCTCTTTGTGCATAACCCCTTTAGCTAGATACTTCACTAGTTATTACATGACAATTTTCTCCCCTATCTTCTATGCACCCCCTATCTCACTTGTTGCATGTTTATTTATTTGTTTTACTACATGCTCACCCTTATCTTTGTGCATTCCTTCTTATTTTTGTGTCTCTTGCTTTGTTCTTCTCATAGCTACTTCATTTCCTCTTGGCCCTATCAACCTCCTTCCTCAAGGTTGTGTGTATCTCCAAGTGAAACCTAGACAAATAGGTTAAGGGGGGTTCTAATCTCTTTGGAAGATAGAACTAGGGTTTAAGACATTTCCACCAATTTTCCTTTAAGTTTCATTCAATGAATCCTTAGAGATCACAATTCAAGGATGTAATGATGGGAAAGAGATTTGTGATAAGGTGTCCTAGGGTATAATCAAATACAAAAGAGGGATTCACCACCAAGCAAGGGCTTGGAAAGAAAATAAAATGTAAATAATATGTAAGTTTAAGTAAGTGACCTAGAAAATGAATTGAAATACGAACCAAAAAATGGATAGGAAATAGAGGTGCACTTGGAAATTGAAGAGGCTTGGAACAAGATCTAAAATCCAAAAAAATCTAACTTTCAAAGCATACTGGGACTCATACACCAAGTTGGATGATATTGTCCTAGTATAGGGTTTATGGGAGAAACTAGAATTTCATAGTAGTAATTTTGAATCCTCTAAAATTAAAAAAAGGTGCTATACCATGAATCATATGCCACAAGTGGTGTATCAATCATGTTCTAATTTTTCAGAAAGTTAGGAAATTATTGAGTTATCTTATCTCTTCTCTTTCTTCCAAACCTAATTTTTAGATTTGAACCTATCAACAAAACTGCAAAACAAAATATTATATTGATTTTCTTATGGGGGTTTTCATCAATCAAATCCCTAGTTTGGTAATTAAAATTTGATAGAAATGATAGATCTTGGAAGTAAATATGAATGAAAGTCCTAGTCCTAAGTGCATTTAAGATTAGATCTAAAATTTCATAAAACCCTATTCTAATGTGCTAGAATAATATGCATGAATGCAATATAGAGATGATGACTCACTTTAGGATATCTCTAATCACCTTAATAGTCCATAATAATGTATGTACCCTCCTTTAGGTAGAAATTAGAATGATAATAGAGGATTTAATCACTTAAGAAACAAGTCATTAGGCTTGGCTTGATGGCCAGTTACATTTCCCCAACCTAGAATCCATCATGATTCACCATAGGAAATCATCTTCAATCCCTGAAAATGCTAGATCCTAAATGAAAGTGAGCTTGAAGACTTGGAAAAAAACACTATAATTCTACTCCAAGACTTCAAATTTGCTTTCTACTTGCTCTTGACTACTCTTGTGAAAGTATTCTTTAGTCCTCAAGTTGATATAAAGTGTGCTTAGACCTTGAATTTCTTTTATAGATGAAAATAATGATTTGAAACCTTGTTTATATAGTAACTTCATCTCATTTACCATTTATTCAATCCCAAATGCTGAAATTAGTAAAAAAATTGAAATAAAAACATTGATTTCCTACCCAAACCATAAAAAGGGGCCACTCAGTACTCATACACCACTTGTGGCATATGGTTATCACCTATAGGGACTCATATGCCCATGGTGGCATGAGTCCCACCCTAGTTTTTTGGGATGAGAAAATGTTGCGTTGTTAGAAAATTGAATGTCTTTATTGATTTTGCTGGGATTTCAACTAGAATAAGCCTTGGGATTTGAAATAAAGGGTCTTAGAGGCCTATTAATGATGACTTAATGGTGTCATGAATGCAAGGGTACTAAAATGGGTCCAAATTAAGTGTGAAATTGTACCATTTCCAAAAAGGGAGTATAATTTACTACACTACATTTAGCCCCCACTATATCCCACATATGACTCTACATGCATATGAAAGCTAAAGGAATTTGAACAGTAAAATTAATGTCATAAAATGATACTTGTATGGATTCATTTGCAAACATGGGGAAAGAATCCCCCATTGTAGCTATCTGTAAAACCACAATGTTTGGAAATGCATACTACAACAAAAATTTTCTAGTCATTCAAAAATCCTCTTACCTAGCTTCTAGAAATCAAATTCAAGGGTAGATATATGCTCCCTCCTTTATTTCACTTGCTTTATGGAGGTGGAATCAAGGTAGCAGTCTAACTGCATCAAATTGAGTAAGCCATATAATAGGGTATTTCCAAGTACCATACCACATAGTGATACACATTTCATGAGAATGGGAGTAGAATCACAAATCTAACATAATGAGTGGGGTGGAAAAAGGATCTCTCTATCCCCCAATATGACAGTTTGAGTGAAAAAAGGAACTTTTAACACTAATATACTAAATACTTAATTTGAACATTTATAAGAGTAAAAAGTGAAGTAATTTGTAATCATTTTATCTTTTACCTTATTGTAGTTTTATTTTGGTAGAGAGTGAGTGATAATGTTGAGCATATGACCATATGCACCCTTGAGACTAGACAACCTACATCAAGAGGTGGCACAAGGTGAACTACAACATCCTGTGAATGAATTATTCTATACCTTAGCATTTTTTTTATACATTTATTTCATTTTTACGTATTTCTAGATATATTTAGGACCCTAGAAGAAAAATTTGGAAAGCATCCCTTTTTTTGCAAAGTGTTCCTTTTTTTGAAAAGTGTCCCAAAATGGGAATAAAGTGTCTAGGACCCTTAGAAGAGTACCCTAGAACAATTTTAGCACACTTTTTGTCTATTGATGTGTAGATTTTAAACTTTAGAATGCTTATAGGAGATATTTTTTAATTCTTGTTAGATTCCTCCTGAGTTGCGACAACATCTTGGTGACATATTATTGTGTTGATTATGAGATCTAGTTGCAACACTATCAGAGGAGAAGACATAGACTCTACAGGTGACTAGGATATATTGGGAATACCTCATGCCACCAATGAGATACCTTGATGTCATGCTTATGGAATTAGCAAAGAGGTGGGACACAAATACCTACAACTTTTGGTTACCCACCGATGAGGTGACAATCACCTTGGAGGAATTGAATCACATTCTTTGAGTTCTAATTTGAGGCAAGACTGTGCATTTTTTAGAGGACCATACATATAGGAAGATGCGAGTAGATGTAGGGTACTACCATAAAGGGCTAGTTTGAGATGAGATTGTGTGGCCACATATCATGCTACTAGTACAAGTCCCAGATGGATGAGGAGCATAGCTTGATGGAGGCCTAGTTCACATGATATGGGATATGGAGCATCGATGAATTGTCTATGCTTGGGGTCACATCATACTTGCACATTTTTACTATGATTTAGGACAATTTACGTATCACAAGGTCGAGAGCATGGTACATTGTACACTTCTATAGGTGTGGTTACTAGAGCATATCACATGCACTGGGCCAACAAGATTTACATCTATATGTTGCCTAGGACATCCATGCTCATTTAGCTATCCACTGAGATGGGTATGGCAGTATCGAGGTTTGTAGTTTTGGAGAGTTAGATTTGACTACCTAGATCAACAGGAGATCCTATGGAGACCTTACCAACCGATACCATAGTGTCTAGATGAGACTCGATAGTTGAGGATATAGAAGGAAAGGTTTCTACTAGGGAGGAACAATTATGTAGTAAGACCATTCTACTATGATTGTGCCATGAGACAGTTCAAAAAAGTATAGGTGCCACCAATAGCATGGCTAATTTGTAGGCAATTAGTGTAGACTGCCTAGAGACCAAGGATACAAGATGAATGATAGTGAATGATGTTGTATTCAATGATTTAGATGACTCAAATTTCAACATTCCCCCAATATTTGAGACTGATGATGTTAATTCTATAAATGCATACCAGGAGTGGTCAGCTACAACATGGAAAGATTCAGTATTTCCTATGGATCAGCCAATAGGTTTTGTGGGGCCTCTTATAGATCAAAGGGATGAGGAGGAGGAAGGTGAGGAGATAGGGTTCAAGGTAGTAGACTTGTTTGTAGATGAGGTAGAGGAGGATTATGATGAGGAGACAGGCTTAGACTATGAGGGAGAGGAGGAGGATGAGGAGGATAAGGAGGAGGGCTAGTTGATGAGTGAGGGTAGTGATACATCAAATGAGGGTCTAGTGACCCATGATGGAGAGAATAAGCTCCCACCCATGTGACTAGATAACAGTTAGCAGATACAAAATACACTAGCATGTAAGAGCATTATTATGATAACACATCCTCCATGCCCCTTGCATAGGATGAGGTTGTTTTAACACAACCATTAAGAGATGTATGCGATGTCACATTTTTTATGATTATGCTTATGCTTTGTGATTATTCTTATGTTTTTAGTTTTAATTTATATATGTATATCATGATGTGTATTGATTATCTGTATGATTTCTATCCTATAGGGTCTATGAGAGAGTGGCATGATCTCTATTGATAGGTGGCCATAGAGATAGTACCTCCTTCACTTAGAGATGAGGCTATTAGTATAGACTACATTCCCCCACCTATCATGGAGTAGCATCCAGAGTTGTTTGAGCCTTTGGTGAGGCTAAGAGGAGCATACATGGGAACTACTAACCATGTTGAACATGCTAAGGGTGCTCTATGAATGGTGTAGGTTGCATATGAGGAGCTTTGGTCATCTCTAGATCCAACAAAGGTTGAGAGACATTTTGTAGAGGTTTCCAAGCTATAGGTAGATAGAGACCACATAGAGTGAGAGTTCCTAGAGGTTGTTGATGGGAGGCCACAACTATTGGATGAGTAGGGGGATATAGCATGCATTAGATTCTCTTATTAGTTCATGATCACATACAACTTTCTCTCATCAAACCATCTCTCGATGGATGAGATCACCAGGTCCCAAGGGATCTAGTAGCCATAGATCACACTAGCATTGTATACTTGATGATATGTACAAAAACATTGTTATATATATCTATATGATCATTTATGTTTGATTTTTTATGCTTATGTACTTAACTTAGATGAAAATTTGATTTATCAAATAATATTTGCAAGACTATTTAATAAATTTCTTGATGATCTAACATTTTTTTTATGTGATCTAATTAAAATTATTTTAGTTTTATTTTAGATGCAACATTATGGTTAAGTATGTTATGCTAAATTAAATGCACCCATGATCTAACTATAAAACATTAAATGCATGTAAGGATCTAATATAACACAAAATACAAGATTAAATTGAATAGTATGAAACCTAAAGTAATCACCTAAAAATTAATTTAAATTACTTTAGTATTCAAGACGCACAAATAATTGTTTGTCAAGAATGAAGCGATGTGAGAGAACATAGAATGTCATCTACTAACACTAACACCACTCCTTTGTCATTCACACTATTCAAGAAGATTAGACATAGTACTAGTGGAAATGTGGAGCATTAGTAGGTTCTTTAAGAGGTGTACCATCCATTTCTATTAATGTGTATGCTCCAGACCCATAACTTTCATCAACTATGTAAGGTCCTAACCAACTAGGGATGAATTTTCTATTTCAGTTGAGGTAGTATTGACATTACATTGATTTTAAAATAACACCAAATCACCCTTAATAAATACACAAGGGATGGCATTATCATTGTAACTATGTTGCATTCTTCTAGAGTAAGCTTGGAGATGCTCAAGAGTGTTAATATGTGTGAAATTCTATAACTCTCTTGCTCAATTAGGGTTTTTCACCTAAAGGGAAGAGATAGACCCCACAACAAAATCAAGGCAGTTCACTCAAACTAATGCAAGGATAATGGAAATATGCCTAAATGCAATGATATAGATGAAAAAAATTTATAAATTGATTGATTGTTTATGCAAAACCTAAGAAATATGGAGTGTTTGAAATGACAATGTGATATGTAGAAATGAACTAGAAACATGCACAAATGAAATTGGAACTTAATGAGATTGAACATAGTGCACTTGGAGGTATAATGTTGATGCTGGAAGATTTTGGAATGCTACAAAAATCACTATTGATGACTAGTGGGATTCATTCACCACTGATGGTGAATATGTCCTTCTAGTAAACTTTATTGAAACTAGTTTCCGAGTGTCAAGAATTGAAAACTAGTGAAATCACCTTTTCCATCCTAGCAGTGGGAATCATTCACCAATGATGGAGAATCAATCCACCTAAAAAAATTACAAATTCTAAAGTCAACTCTGTGGGTCTAGATCTACACTTTTCTTCTTATTAGGTTGACAAAACCAAATCTATAGAAAACAGGCTGAATATTGTCTCCAATGCTTGAATTAGGGTTTGGTTGACTTTAATAGCTTTGATGACTTGTTGAGCACTTTTCAACACCTATTTCTTTGACGAATTTTCCTAGAAGACCAAATCGTTACTGTTGAAGTTTGAAGATATGTCAATGGTTGCTCCAAGATGCTTGATTGAATGATGCTATGATGCTTAGATGGATGCAAGGATGATTGAATAGATGAATGAATTTTTGAATGAATGGGGGTTAAAATGGATGGAAAAACACTTATTTCTACACAATTATGCTCTAATTTCTTGAAAATACAACATCATAGGCTGACCTAAGGTCTTAATGAATAAAAACCCGAAAGAAATTTGAATTTATTTTGAATTTTGTTCCAAGAAGGACTCATTCACCACCCATGGTGAATGTGTCCCACTTAAGGCTTGCAAGTGGGTGGCAGGGACTAAGTTGTATTTAATGATTTTTTTTGAGTTTATATTCAAAAACAAAATTAATTAAGACCTATAAGTGCATAAAGCCTGGGTGAAATAAAGTATAAGAAAAGTGTAGTTAGTGATGACAAGCCTAGAAAAGCATGAAATCTCATTACAAGACTTTACAACACTTTAGAATAGGGCTTGCTAAGGGATAAAAATATGATATTTAGATGAATTATGATAAGAAGAGTCTAAAAAAGTGTAGAAATGTGTTACAACACTTCACAACACCTTCACAAGAAATCATAGTCTTAATAATTTGAATATCAAGACTTAATGTGTATGCATGAGTTACATTGCAACATTAAATCTAAGCAAAATAGGCCAAGCATCATAGGAAAAAGACCTAAATGACCATGAAATGTGTAAAGATCCATTTTTCTATGGTACATTTAGCCCCCAATTTAGTGAGAGGATGAACTTGCTTCAAAATCACATTAAAGTAGTCATGCATATTGAGAGGGATCCAAATGCACTTATGCTAGCAAGATGAGATAACAACGATCAAGAGGGATGATCAATGCCCTAGGATTAAGATCCCTTAGAAAACTAAGCATAAGACAAAGTAACACACATATGAAAGAGCAAAAGAGAATAAAGAGAAAAAGGAAAAGTCAGATCAAGCTTCGATCATTTGTCCAACTAGTTGTGGATCAGATCTAGGATATTTTTCCAAAAAGGAAAATGCATACTCACTTTGGGGCAATGGGACTCATGGTTTTCCATTAGGTGAGAAATCCCAAAAGGTGAGAAACATATGCTCAGATGGTATGTAATCACAAACACATAGGTGGCTATGGGGAAATTCGTGCCTCAAAATGGGCTTCCCACTCAACCATATCAAAGTTATACCTTCGAATAACTTTAATAAAGTGCCACAAAGGAAAATGTTGGTTTGTACTTCATGAGACAAGAAAAATATTTTATGCTTAGAACTAATGAACAAATAGGATGGAACCACAAACATGCAAGTTTCATTATGCAAGTTTGCCATATAAATGTAAAAATATAAAATAAAAAAGAAAGTTCAAATGAGTCTTGTTAAGTTCATGTGAGGTCTATCACTTAGGGAACATTATGTCTAATGTCTCCAAGAGAGGACCAATCAAATAATAGAATATTCAGAACTTAGGGGATGCAATGCATCACATCAAGCAACTAAGAGGAATGTAATATGCTAAGATAGATCATGTTTATGATGGACATCATACCCAATGTCATCCATGAAGTGACAAATGCATCATATTGAACAAGAAGGTTGCACTAAGAACCAAAAATGAAAAAGAATTAAGCCAATGCATGCCTCCACTTTAAAGAAATTTCTACACACTTTTTTATGAGAAATTACTTTAAAGTAGAAAATGAAAAATGCAAAAATAAAACCAAGAAATGAGAGCCAACTTGGAAAGCCAATATGCCAAGTCATACATTTCTGAGTAAGGCTATGTCATGCAAATGAAAAAGGAAAAAAAGAAAGAGGGGTTTCCCCCAAAAAGGAACACACCAAACACATAAGGGATCTATGTATTTGGGGTTAGTATGTTTGTTGCTGCAATATTTTGATTAAAGAGCTCAAAACTTTCATCATTCCCCGAATACATAGAACTCAAAGAATGATACAATGAGAGTGAAAACAAAAGAAAAAGAAAGTCCATTTTGGGTCAACATGGAGGATACATTATGGTCTCAATGCTTTGCATCATACCCAAAAGGAGAAACACAAGCAACAAGAAAATGAAAAGGTGAAAGAAAAGGAAAATATTTTGGGTCAACATGAAGGAGACATTTCAGTCTCAATGCCTTACGTCATCCCCAAAAGGAAAACACAAGAAAATAAAAAGTAAAAAAAGAAAAAAAGAAAAAAGACCATTTGGGTCAAAATGGAAGAGACATATGGTGTCTTAATGCTTTTGCATCATCCCAAAAATTAATCAAAAAATAAAAGTGAAAAAGAAAAGATAAAGTATGACACATAGAAGAATAGAGGTACAAATAGAGGAAGTGCACAAAGAGAGGGAGAACATAAAACACACATTACGGGGGAACAAAATATGCACATGGAATCACACCAAAGAAAAGAAAAAAGAGAAATGAAAATGTAAGAGGATAGTAATGCAAATGTAATTCAGCCATCAATCGAGTTATTCGCTTCACCATCTCAATTAGTATAAGTGGAAGGTAAATAACATAGCTAAGAGACAAGGAAAAATGCATTACTAGGAAAGGGCTAACAACCTCTTGCCCCCACTGAATGTAAGGAAAGAATGAGCCAATATAGATGATGGGAAGGATCATGCAATAGTGAGAATGGAAAATTCTAGAACTATTGTATGATGATGTTGGTGATAGGGTACTATGGCATGATAGGGTAACATTCAGTATCAGTGAAATGATACTTGTTCAGTATGTCCTTCAATGTCTGACATTCATCACTACGATGTCTAAGAACATGATGATATTTGCAATATGGTACATTGGAATATTTTGGATGAATGACCAACCTATTTGAAGGTGGTAAGAGAATTTGGACTTTCCTTTCACATTCAGGTGGTGGATGGAGAGGAAACTTGAATTTTTTCAATTTATAAGGTCGTTTGCACTTGCTAGATTCACCTTTTTCATGGATTGAAGGAGGAAGAGGACCCATGGGGATCCTAGCATCTTTGTTATTGGAATCATGTAAGGTTTGTTCACATGGAAGGAAAAAATCCAAGTCAGGAGTGCAATCAAAGATCACTGTGCCATCATCTCGAAGTCTCCAATATTCAAGTGGAGGCTTGTAATCATGAGGAGGATCTTGATATCTTAATTGTATTATCTTTTCATCTTTTGGTTTTTTTTCTAAAAGTTGATGAATGTTATGTTCAGTGGTTGTGTCATATCCTTGTTTGCTTAAGATAGTAAAGCCTTTGTATAAGTTTCTTCAAGGTTAATTGGTGTGTTTTTAACCTTGGTATCATAGAATGGTTGAGGAGTTGCTTGGTTAGAGGAACTAGATCCACCTATTGGAGGGAACATAGGTCCTTCATGTGTTTTAGGATTTGGGTATCCTAATGTATCAGGAGGTGAAACAATAGGAAGGTCTTGTGACTTCATGGATGGGTAAAAGGATGCATTTTCTTCAAGGTTGTTGAGGCATTCATTTAAGAAATTGTTCATGCTATCATCATCTTCTCCAATGATGTCAACAGTATGAGGAGGAAATTCATGAGGAGTTGAAGGAGCATGAGGAAGCTCAAGGTCACTAGGATTAGTTCCAAAGGCACAATTTGACATGTCCACTAAGGATTTCAATGACATCCAAAAATTATTAAAGAAAAAGGCCATCATGACAATGAGTGAAATTAAAAGAATATGCAAGAAAGAGGATATAATAGAAAATATAAAAAGTATCATAGAACATAGTAGTAGAAAATTGTAATGCAAAAATGCCTAGAAAATGCTTAAAAATGCAGTTCAGAATGTGCAACTAGATTGATTCACCCAGAGTGGCAAAAGAGTCTAGGGGTGAATTTTTTGTGATTTTTCATAAAATTTAAAGTGATTTTTATACTTTTCTGATGCAAAATAGGGACGTAGATGCAAATTTTGATTTTTTGTAATGATTTGAAGTACAAAAATGAAATCTATATGATATACTCACTAATGCAATGTTGTAAACCCTATGATGCAAAAATATTGCAAAGGCTATTGCAAAAGCTAATGTTATGAGTCCTAGGATGTAAATGCAGATGTAAATCAGAAAGATAATGTTCAATATTTAGGTTCACCAAAATTGACCATAGAGTTTTGGGGGTGTGAAATGCTATAACTCTCTTGCTTAATTAGGGTTGTTCACCTAAAGGAAAAGATAGATCCCACACCAAAATCTAGGTGTTTCACTCAAAATAATGTAAGGATAATGGAAATATTCCTAAATGAAATTATCTAGATGTAGCAAATTGATCAAATTGATTAACTGTTTATGCAAAACCTAAGAAATATGAAGTGTTTGAAAACATAGTGTGATATGTAGAAATGAACTTGAAACATGCACAAATGGAATCAAAACTTAATGAGATTGAAAAAAGTGCACCTGGAGGTAGAATACTAATTCTGGAAGATTTTGGAATGCTACAAAAATCACTATTGATGACCAATGAGACTCATTCATCACTGATGGTGAATTAGTCCTTCTTCTAGTAAAATTTGTTGAAATTGGTTTCTGAGTGATCATGGGAATTAAAAAATGATGAAATCACCTTTTCTATATTGGTAGTGGGACTCATTCACCACTGATGGTGAATTAGTCTACCTATAGAAATGTACAAATTTTGAAGTCAACTCTGTGGGTTTGGATCTACACTTGTCTTCTTATCAGCTTGATGGAACCAAATCTATAGAAAATGAGTTGAATATTGTCTCCAATGCTTGAATTAGGGCTTGGTTGACTTGAATATCTTTGATGACTTGTTGATCACATTTGAAGACCTATTTCTTTGACAAATCTTCCTATAAAACCAAATCCTTGTTGTTGAAGTCTTAAGATATGTCAATGGCTACTCCAACATGCTTGATTGAATGATGCTATGATGGTTAGATGGATGCAAGGATGATTGAATAGATGAATGAATTCTTTAATGAATTGGGGTGAAAATGGATAAAAAACACTTATTTATACACAATTATGCTCTAATTTTTCAAAAAATACATCATAGGCCAACCTAAGGTCTTAATGAATAAAAAACCTGAAAGAAATTTTAATTTATTTTTAATTTTGTGCCAAGAGAGACTCATTCACCACCCATGGTAAATGGGTACCAGTCAAGGCTTGCAAATGGATGTTAGGAATTAAGTTGCATTTAATGATTTTAGTTAGGTTTATATTCAAAACCACACTTAATTAAGGCCTATGAGTGCATAAAGGGGCCAAATAAAGCATAAGAAAAGTGTAGTTGGTGATGAAAATCCTAGAAAAGTGTCAAATCTCATTACAAGACTTTACAAAACTTTAGAATAGGACTTGGTAAGGGATAAAAAGATGATATTTAGATGAATTATTATAAAAATAGTCTAGAAAAGTGTAGAAATGTGTTACAACACTTCAAAACACCTTCACAAGACATCATAGAGTCTTAATAATTTGAATATTCAAGATTTAATGTGAATGCTTAAGTTAAATTGCAACATTAAATCTAAGAAAAATAGGCCAAGCATCACAAGTTTTCGATAGAAAAATGGCCCCTTATCATTTTAATGGCCTTTTAGGTTTTGTTCCATGGTTTTTGAACTATTTTTCTCTAATTTTATGTTGTAATATGGATTGAACATGCATATTTAGGTATTAAAATTTAAATAATGAGGTCTTGTGAAGGTGTTGTGAAGTTTTGTAAGAAATTTATACATTCTTCTATACTCTATTCATTACAGTTCACCTAAAAATCACCTTTCCATCACTAAACAAGTCCTATCTTGAAGTATTGTAAAGTCTTGTAACAAGATTTCACACTTTTCCAGGAATAAATTCACTATTTATCCCTTTCTCATGTTTTATTTGGTCCCTTTATGCCCTCATATGTCTTAATTAAGTGTATTTTTGAATGTAAGCTTGATAAACAACATTAAATACAACTTAATTCTTGACACCCATTTTTAGGTGCTAGGTAGGACCCATTCACCATGGGTGGTAAATGAGTCCACCTTGGCCCCAAATTCAAAATATTTTAAATTTCCTTTCAAGTTTTTATTCAAAATCACTTGATGTTGGCCTGTGATGAGGTATGAATAGGTAACTAAGGCACAAGATTGTATAAATAAGTGATTTTCACCTCATTTTACATCCCCTACAATTCTCCAACATTCACACATCATATTCAAGCAATATCAAGCATTCAAGCATCTTGCAACATCAATTCAAGCATTATTAAAGCACTTTGAGGCATCCATTGACACTACTTCATATTTTCATTATCAAGGGATTGGTAAGTTGATGGAAATTGCATGTTATTATTTTATCATTCACTTTCATTTCATTGTCTCATTAAGGGTTTGATTACCAAAAGTGGGGTTTGACCAAGGAAAACCCCTATTTGCTAACCCTCAACCATTTCCCCCTATTGCATGTGTGTTTACAAACTTAGTGATGTAGGTTGAAAAATATTTTTGGTGTTGAAGATTGGTAAACAATTCAACTAGGTGCTTCAAGTCAACTCATTCATATTTCACGCTTGGAGAAGATTTTATGTTCATTTCTTGCAAAATTGACTTTGACAACCAGACATTTAGAGATTTCCAAATCTAGTGTTGTAGAGTTGTCTCCTAATTTTTCAAGATTTTGGGAGAGGACCGATTTTCCACTAGCGGTGAATGAGTCCCACCTTAGGACTAAAATTTGAATTTGGTCAAATTCTAGATCCCAACAGTCAGAAACCAATTTCTGACACTTTTTCACCAAGAGGAGGACTAATTTTCCACCCTGGGTGAATGAGTCCCACTATGAAATTTTAGTAATTCTAGTCAACATTCACAAAAATTACCCAAGTTAACTTTGTTTCTTCCTATTTCTTTATGTTCAACATTATTTCTTCATTTAGTTCATTGTTTTCATATCACAAAGTGTGTTCAAACATAGTTTAAATCTTAGTTTTGCATTCATATTCATTCATTTAAATCACTTAATTACATTTATTTTACTTCATGTAGCTTAGAAAATATTACACATAACATAATTTGAATGAACCCTTAGCATTTTTGGCCTAACTCTCTACTTTTAGGTGGAAAAACTCTCTAGAAGAGTAAGAGAAGTCCTAAGAGCCAAATATCTACAGTTCATTTTTGGTGAACCTGACTTTTGAACATTTTTCATTTCTGATTTCATTTGCATATTGCATCTTAGTTTACATTTGCATCATCATTCAATTAATACATTGTTTTGTTTTTGCATTCTAGGACTTTTCATATTGCATTAGT
Source organism: Sequoia sempervirens (assembly GCA_007258455.2). Taxonomy (NCBI): domain Eukaryota; kingdom Viridiplantae; phylum Streptophyta; class Pinopsida; order Cupressales; family Cupressaceae; genus Sequoia; species Sequoia sempervirens. Next base: position 8,543 of record VDFB02276290.1, on the reverse strand, counting down.
GAAAACTTCATCTAGATTTCTTTTTTTCATTACATCTCATTGAAAAAATTGAAAATCTACATTCTACATCCTTGATTGCATTCTATAAAGCATTAAAATCACATTAATTTTTTTGAAAAACACACAAAAACATCATACTAGGATTCATTCACCACCTTGGGAAAATCAATCCCTCTGCACTTTTTAAACAACATTTCTGGCATTTTTCTAGCATTTTCCCGCATTTCATTTTTCTGTAGTTAGTTCTCTATTACAGTTAGTAGCATTTTTTTTATTTCCATTTAGACATCTTAGATTACCTTTCATTTTATTTCACCATTTCCTTTGTGGTACTTTTATGAGTTTTTGGTGCACCATTGATAATAATTTAGTGAGAAGAATTTCTAGACTCATGGCTTCCCACGATAACCCTTTTGTTGTGGACCTTTGTATCTCCCAAGCTCCTACTCCTAGTATGGACAATGGTGCATTAGGCACTAAAAATACCACTTCTATGCCTTCACCTTTCCATCTAATGAATGTTGACACCCAAAACAAATCCATCCTACAAGATAAGTTCATTAATATTCATGATGATTTTTGCACATTTACAACAAGACTTGTCACTTGAAAAAATTTCCACCATTACCATACCTGCCATTGGAAATCTTCATTGTTTGATTGAAAGTGATGATGGATTGCAAGCGATGAAGAGAATTTATAATATTTACAATAAACATGCCTCTTCTAATACCCAATCTGCAAATATTCATGTAAGCCAAGGAGGACCTCAAGTTCCCCCCCCTTCAACCATAGCATCTATACCAACTTATACTAATCCGCAAGTCCACACAACTATGCATTGGGTTAATTATGTAGCTAATTCTTTCCCGATTTCACCTAGAATTCCTACTTCTCTTGTGGCATCACAAGTCCCCACCACCACCTTCACACCCCTTAGTATTCCTTTCACTTCTCCTAACATCACCTACACTCCATCACCATTTCCCCTTCCACCTCAATCGACTTACCTTGACCCTGTTCTTACACAACTCCTTAATACCATTTCATCCATGCATCACCAACTTTCGACTATTAGCCAAGGTCAAACTACTCCACCCACATATCATGTCAATATAAGCTCCTTATCCTTAGAAATATTATGTACCCTGATACCAAAATGGATAGAAATGCCTCAATTTGAGAAATACAGAGGTAAAGGAGACCCTATCAACTATATTAATAATTATACAACTTTATGTAGTGATTTTCTCCTTGATGATAAACCTTTAGCCAAATTGAAGGACCTTGAAAGATACTATATTAAAGTGGTTTTCCAACTTTCCTAATCATTCCATCCATTCTTTCAATGCATTGGTGGATGCTTTCATAAGTAACTTTCAAGTGCACATGAGACCTAAAAATACAATGGTTGACCTCATGTGGTGTAGACAAAACACAGATGAAAAAGTAATGGATTTTATCTCACGATACCAGTCCTTGTATGCTCAAATTGATGTCAAGATTCTTGATGCACATATGCAAAATATGTTTATTGAAAACTTGCACATAAACCTTTAGGATAAGCTAACTATGATGAAATTCACTTCATTTATGCATTTATGTACATCGTTGTGTGAATACCATAATTTTTTTTAAAGTCATGATTCAAAATCCACTTCTAGTCAAGTTGAAAAACTTGAACACAACAATCAAAACCAAAATAACACACAAAACTTTCACAAACCAAATAGAGGCTTCTTACAATTCAATCCTCCACCACAACCGCAACCAAACCAACCAGTTCAAACTCAAGTGGTAGTTGTTAAAGAAATGGTGCCTTATACCTATAGGGACCTGAAGAGACAATTTACTCCCTTACCCGATACCCTCCATAACACAAAGAACCAATTAATTCAACAATGCATGCTCACTTTTCCACCTGTCAGACTACTTGATCCAAATCCTCCATTACCACCCACCTTCATTTACCTAATGCTTATTGTCATTTTCATCACCAAAATGGACATGACACTAAACACTCAAGCATCTAAAACATTTAGTTCAAAACCTAATTGATTAAGGTCATTTCTCCATTATGGGTGTGTTACTAATCAAGTCAATAAGTCTATTGCACCTCCTAATGAGAACTTACACATTTTCACCAATCCTATGCATAAACACACTACTTCATTTGTCAAGGCTAGCAAACCGTCAAACACTAATGTAATGATTGTTGATACAAACAACAAAAAACATGATATATCTCCACCTATTATTGAAGATAGTCCTATGGATCAACTTGTGGCTATGATAGACATTATCCCTTGTAAGGGCCAAACCACTAAATCTCTTGATATCACTTTTCTTCCTAAAGACATACTACAAACACTTCTTGATGGTCCTCTCTACATAGCTAGCAAAATCTATGATAAGCCCACTAATGGGATATTAATAGATCCCACTTGTGGTGAGAATGTGATCACAAATGAGTTTCTAGTATTACATGAGCTATACCAAGATGCTTATAATAAACCAACTACATGGATTAAAACACATACTAGTTTTGCATGCCCTATGATTGGATTGATCGTACTCCCCCTATAGATAGGACCTAAACCTTTGGATGTAAAATTTTCAATTATTCCATAATCTAACCAATTTTGTTTGCAGCTAGGACACCCTTGGCCTCACTCAATGAAAGAAATCCCATCAGTTGTTCACAAGTGTTTGAAGTTTTCACATGGAAATGAGGTCTTCACCATACACCATAGTGGCTTTAATCCCTTATCTTCCAAAGTTAATTTTTCATTAGAATCCTTTTGGCCTGAACCCATGGAACCCATCACCCCTTGAACCAAGATCTTTTTCATAGCTTATCAAAAGTTCAAAGCCAAAAAGATAGCTAAATTATCTCTTCGTAACACATCCCCATCCACTTCCACACCTCCTATCATAAATTAAACCATGCTTCAACCTGAGTCTAACATTGAGAAAACTATACAAACTCCTGAAAAACCACCCCTAGCTACTTCCCAACCATTGTTTAAATGACCAAGGGAAAATAAAACAACTCTTTTCATGCCTCCTCGTATTAAACAAGTGTATAAGGCCAAAGAGAAAGTGGTTGAACCATCCTCTTTATTTTCTTTTGTTCTTCCCTCTTCAAAAGTAGAAGAACCTATGATGACTCAATCTTCTCTTACACCTCAACAACTCCAAAATAGACTTAAACAAAACCACAGTGCTAGGAAACATAGGAATTGTCGTCGTCTCCTTGCTCATCAATATCACATGGAAAAAAATAAAGAAAATCAACCTCCACCTTTGACAGAAGTAATAGATGACCACCCTCCCTCCCCTAACCTTCCACAAGACAATTTAGTGCAACAATCACAAAAAAATGAACCCATCCAACAACCACAACTTTTGATACATCCATCTTTAGAAATCACCATTCATCCTCCTGTTATCATTAATCTTGATGATGATGATGATGATGATGATACATAAATAGCAAAAATCAGTGAAGAAGTGCATAATGATTTAAAATATTTATTTTCATCTATAATGAGCTTAAAAGATAAATTTTATCTAGCAAGTGAAAATCCAGGTACGATTCCTAATTTGACGCTTGTAATTATTCCTTTAAACAATCAACCACCCTCACATTACACTAAACATGATTGGGAGGCAGATAAATTGTTAGATGGTTGACTTCCATTCACCTATCTATCCTTTTTGCATTTCTCTTTTTATTTGTCCTTTTTCCTTTTCATGCGTGTATCATGTTCCCCCGTATCATGTGATTGATGTTCCCTCTCTTCGTACACTTCTTCTATTTGTACCTCTATTCTTCTATTTGTCGTGCATTGTCTTTTTCACTTTTTTTTCATTTGTGCTTTCCTTTTGGGGACAATGCAAGGAATCAAGACCACAATGTCTCTTCCATGTTGACCCAAAATGGACTTTCCTTTTCTTTTATTTTCTCTTTCTTTGTGTCATTATTCCAGTTTTATGTGCTTTGTGGAATGATGATAGTTTTGAGCTCTTTCATAAACACATTCCAACAACAAAAATACTGACCCCAAATCCATAGATCCCTTATGTGCTTGGTGTGCTCTTTTTTGGGCAGAAAATCCCTTTCTTTGTTTTTCATTTTCCTTGACATGACACAACCCAACTTTGAAAAATATGAATTGCCATAGGGCTTTCAAAGTTGGATCTCATGTCTTGTTGTCTTTTTGCATTTCTCTTTATACTTTAAAGTAATTTCTCATAGTATGATGTGTAGAAATTCCTTTAAAGTGCGGGGCATACATTACCATTAATTCATTTGTATTTTTGGTTCCTAGTGTAGCCTTGTCATTTATATGATTTTTTCGTCACTTTGTGGATGACATTGGGTGTGATGTCCTTCATAAGTGTGATCCATCTTAGCATATTGCATTCCTCTTGGTGGCCTAATGCGACACACTACATCCTAGGTAAGTTGTGAATATTCTATTCTTTGATTGGTCCTCTCTTAGAGACATTAGGAACAATGTTCCCTAAGTTATTGATCTTGCATGAATTGAACAAGACTCCTTCAAACATTTTACATTTTACATTTTCATATTTTATTCTTTTTCCACCTTGCATAATGCAACTTGAATGATTGTGGTACCTTTCTTTTTGTTAATGACATTTTTCCATGTGGTGCCTTGGTAAAGTTATCAAGACACATAATTTTAATATGGTTGAGTGGGAAGCTCAACTAGTGGCATGAATTTTCCCCATATCCACCTTTGTGCATATGAGTGCATACCAACTAGTGTATGTATCTTACCTTTTGGGATTTATCACCCTATAGATGACCAAAAGTTCTATGGCCCTAGAGTGAGTACATTTAGGCCTTCTTACCTAGTGTACCATCATGTGTTCTATCACCTTAGAGTGAGTACACATTCTCTTTTTCAAACAATTAGCCTAGATCTAATCCATAACTAGTTGGATTGATGATCGAAGCTTCATCTAATTCTTTTCAACACTTGTGTATTCCTTTTATCTTATGTTTAGTTTTCCATGAGATCTTCATCTTGGGGGATTGATCATCCCTCTTGATTTTTGTCATTCCATCTTGCTAACATAAGTTCATTTGAACCCTCTTCTCAATGTTCATGGACACTTTAGTGTGAGTTTGAAGCAAGTTCATCCTCTCACTAAAGTGGGGGCTAAATGTGCCATAGAAAAATGGCCCCTTGTCATTCTCATGTCCTTTAGAAAATATGAATAAAATTGCATGTTATTAGTTTATCATTCACTTTCATTTTCATTAAAATGCATGTTACCAGTGGCAAATGAGTCTCACCTTAGGATTGAAAATTTGAATTTTGTCATATTCTAGATCTCAACAATCAGAAACCAGTTTCTGACACTTTTCACCAATAGGAGGGCTAAGTTGCCACCTTGGGTGAATGAGTCCCACTATGAAATTTCATTAATTCTAGTTAGCATTCACAACATTCTAGATTCATCAAACATTACCTGAGTGCACTCTGTTTCATCCTATTTCTTTTTGTTCAACATTATTTTTTCATTTAGTTCATTGTTTGCATATCACAACATGCTTTCAAACATAGTTTAAATCTTATTTTTTCATTCATATTCATTAATTTGAATCACTTGATTGCATTTAGTTTACTTCATCTAGCTTAGAAAATATTTCACATAACATAATTTGAATGAACCCTTAAGCATTTTTTGCCTAACTCTCTCCTTTTAGGTGGAAAAACCCTAGAAGAGTAAGAGAAGTCCTAAGAGCCAAAAATCAATGGTTCAATAGGAAAAACACCTAAATGACCATGAAATTTCTAAAGATCCATTTTTCTATTGTACAATTGCTTATAAGTATTTTCATCAATAAGTCCTTGAAGAGAAATTCTTAATGAAGGAATCTCTAACTCCAAGGGCATTGTTGCTTCGACACCATAGACAAGGTTATAAGGAGTATTTCCGTTTGATGTTCTAATACTAGTATGATAAAACCATAACACATATGTCAACTGCATATGCTAATCCATATTATGTTTTCTTACTATTTTCCTTAATATTTTCTCAGGAGTCTTATTAGTTGATTCAACTTGACCATTAGATTGCGGGTAGTAGGGTGTTGAAAAATGATGTTTGATTTTGAATGTTTCTAAGAAAGTCTTCATGTCATTATTCTTAAATGGTGTCCCATTTTCATAAGCTATTTTAGAATGAAGTCCAAATTGAGAAATAATGTGTTCCAATATGAAGCAACATATTACAAATCATCAATTGTTGAATGAAGGGGAATGGCTTCTACCCAATTTGTGAAATAGTTTGTTGTTGTAATTATGAATGCATGTCTGATGAAGGAAGGTGGTGAAACTTTTGTAATAAGGTCCAAACCCAATTTGAGAAATAGTTTGTTGTTGTAATTATGAATGTATGTTTGATGAAGGAAGGTGGTGAAATTTTTCTAATAAGGTCCAAACCCCATACCAAAATGGCCAAATAGGTATTTACAAACAAAGTTTGGAAGTAGGAGTGTGAATTAAATTGCTATGTTCTTGACATTTATGGAATTTCTTAACATATTCAAATCAATCTTGTTCCATATTCCCCCAATGATATGCTATGAGGATTAACTTTTGAACTAATGATCTTCCTCCAAAATGGCCCCCACAAGCACCTGCATGAGCTTCCACAAGTGTTATGGGGATTTTGGATTTTTTAAGGCATCTAAGTAAAATACCATCAAATGACCTTCTATATAGCATGTAAGCAAGGATTATATATCTAGATGAAAGTTTTTGAAAGCAATCTCCAATATTCTTAGTTTTTAACTCAGTAAAGGTACCCTCTTTTAAATAATTAAATATGAGTGTGTACCATTCATTAGATATTTCCATGGTGTTTGATAACACTTCTTCAATTTTAAATTATATTGATCGTTTTATAATTGTATGGATAATGAATGTGAAATATTTTGAAGGATCTTGAGGAGATATAAGGGAAGCCACAATCATCAATGCATTTGCATGTCGATTATCTTTGTGTGGGATGCTATGAATGGTAGATGAACCAAAGCTTTCTAATAGAGTCATTGTGAGACCCTTGTATTTTGATAGTTTTTCATTTTTTCTTGATACATTTCATTTATTTTCTTAATGAATAATTATGAATCATCAAATATCTTAATGTCTCAAGCTCCCAGAATTAAAGCAACATGTAGTCCAACAATTAACACTTCATACTCTATTGTGTTGTCTATGCATAGGAAGTTTAAGTGATAAGATAAGGGAATAGGCTCTCCTTCAGGTGACACTATTATAACCCCTACGTTGGAGCCTGTTCTACACTTAGAGCCAGCAAAGTATAACTCCCATGTATCAAGTTCAATGATCAACACATTATCATCAGGGAATGAATCATTATTAGGTAATCCAAGGGAAGAGGGAGTATCAATTAATTGGTCAGTCAAGGCTTGTCCTTTAATTGCTTTTTATGACACAAAATTAAGGTCAAATTTAGTTAATAACATAACCCATTTAGCTAGGCATCCTAATAAATCTATTTTAGCAAAAAGATGTTTTAAAGGGTCAAATTTTGTTATCACATTTATTTCAACATTCAATAAGTGATGTCTCAATTTGCTAGTAGTGAATACAAGAACCAAACACTATTTTTCTTTCATTGTGTATCATGTTTTATAATAAATTAAATTTTGAATAATGTAATAAACGAGGTGTTCTTTACCATTTTCATCTTGTTGAGCCAACAATGTTGTGAGGGCATGGGCTAATTCTTTTGTATAAAGGATGAATGGTTTGTCTTGTATAACAGGTTGCAAAATAGGTGGATTAGCAAGGTAATCTTTCAAACTCTCAAAATTATATTTACAATCCTTATTCCAATTAAATTTAACCTCTTTCTTAAGATGTGTAAAGGGTACTCTTTAGTATGCTAGGGATACTACAAAATGATGGATAGCCTGAATTCTTCCTTGTAAAGTGTGAAATTGAAAACAATTTCTAGGAGGTGACATGTTAACTATAGCATTAGTTTTCTTCATGTCCACCTCAATGCATCTATGAGATACTATAAAACCTAAAAAAAGTCCACAATCTACACCAAAGACACTTTTTTAGGTTTAATCTCATGTTATATTTTTGCATTCACTCAAAGATTTTTCAAAAAAAACTCACAATGTCTTGTTGATTTAAAGATTTAGCTAGAATATCATCAACATAATCTTCCAAAATCTTATCCATGTAATCATGAAATATCAATGTCATAGCTTGTCGATATGTTGTGCCTGCATTCTTCAATAGAAAAGGCATGACTACCCAATAAAATTTTCCCCAAGTTGTAGTAATTTTTTTTTGTATTGGTCTTGAGGATTGATAAAGATTTGATTATATTCAAAAAATCCATCCATGAATAAAAGAATAGCATCTCCTATAGTCCATTCAACCATCATGCCACTATTAGGAAGGGGAAAATTATCTTTTAAAGATGCTTAAAATTTAAATCACAAAAATCTATACACATCC